>DF243190.1:0-21779 GCA_000507305.1 Breviolum minutum Mf 1.05b.01 | reverse complement strand
TTTTCAAGGTAGCTATTGCTCAACCTCTGCGCCTGCCATTTTCCCAGCCCCAAATTTTCAAGGTATTGCTCCACCTCTGCGCCTGCCATTTTCCCAGCTCCAGTTCGACAAGGACTACTAGTACTAGTACCTAGTGCGACTACTTTTAGTACTTGTTCTAGAAATCATCATTTTCCTTACTACTATCCCTACTACTCCTATTACTACTACTACTACTACTACTTCTTCTTCTTCTTTTTCTTCTTCTTCTTCTTCTTCTTCTTCTTAGTACCACACTACCATATTCTGAAGAACACAAGCACGTCCCGGGCGAGCCCACGCTGGACTTTTGCTTAGGCTTCTTTTTTGCATTGAACTTTGGCTTGGGTTTTTTTGCATTGGACTTTTGCCTGGATTTTTTTCTTGCATTGGACTTTTGCTTGGACTTGTTTTTTTGCATTGGGCTTGTGCTTGGACTTGTTTTTTTGCACTGGACTTTTGCTTGGTTTTATGGATTGAACTTTTGCTTGGATTTTTTTGAACTGGACTTTTGCTTGGATTTGTTTTGTTGCATTGAACTTTTGCTTGAGCCTTCTTTTGCGCACTGGACTTTTGCTTGGGATTTTTTTTGGCCTTGGACTTTTGGTTGGACTTTTTTTTTGGCATTGGACTTTTGGTTGGACTTTTTTTTGGCATTGGACTTTTGGTTGGACTTGTTTTTGGCATGAGACTTTTGGTTGGACTTTTGGTTGGACTTTTTTTGAACAAATAATTCAAATCCTGTTATTTTTTAAAATCCTGTCTTATAAGGAGGTTTTAAGTCATNAGGCTTCTTTTTTGCATTGAACTTTTGCTTGGGTTTTTTTGCATTGGACTTTTGCCTGGATTTTTTTCCTGCATTGGACTTTTGCTTGGACTTGTTTTTTTCATTGGGCTTGTGCTTGGACTTGTTTTTTTGCACTGGACTTTTGCTTGGTTTTATGGATTGAACTTTTGCTTGGATTTTTTTTGAACTGGACTTTTGCTTGGATTTGTTTTGTTGCATTGAACTTTTGCTTGAGCCTTCTTTTGTGCACTGGACTTTTGCTTGGGATTTTTTTTTGGCCTTGGACTTTTGGTTGGACTTTTTTTTTTGGCATTGGACTTTTGGTTGGACTTTTTTTTGGCATTGGACTTTTGGTTGGACTTGTTTTTGGCATGAGATTACAAATTACATCTAAGGCTAAGAGCTCATATGTTAATTTTGAATAAAATGTATTTTAAAAGAGGTTCTGGATATATAAGAAAAAGTATTTGAGAAGCATGTCTTTTTTGGCGTTGTTGGGCTTTGAGTGACAGAAAGTACTTGAGAAAACATTTGCTTTTTGGCTTTGCTGGCTTTTGCGAGATGTATTGTTTGCTGGCTTGCCTGCCAGAAGCTGGTGTAGACTGGTTTGTGTTCCAACTACTTTGTGGTTTGTTGCCTGATATATGTTTCTTTCATTGTTTTTTGTTCTGAATATGCTGACCTACCACAGAAGGTTGTAAAGAAATGCAGAAAACTGCTGTTCCTTGCAGTTGCAACGTTGACACATCCCGGACCTTTGGCTGATGACAGCGGGTAGGGTAGGGCCTAGGGTAGTTTGTTGTAGAATTCCTCTGCAGCTATCAGTTGCACAGAGGGTAATGAACACAAGCCATGATTTTGATGAGGAATCACAAGACTGGGATTTGCTAGATGCAGTATTGCAAGAGTCTCAAGAGGAGGAAGTTGAGGCTGATTCTGCAGAAGCATGCCGAACGCAGTCCGACTCAGAGGATGAAAGCACCTGCAATGTGTGGTGGGTGCCATTGCTCAAATCCCATGTTTCACACAGCATGGCCGAAATGAAACCAGGTTTCAACAACAAGACCCGAAACAAGACCCCACCCTGCAGCAAGGGAAAGGTTGTCAATGTCGTCAGTGCATGCTGCGGATGCCTTGCTGAAGCAGAGTGCATGAAGGCCCACCCCTTAGTCACCTTAGTCAGTCTTAGTCATAGTCAGAGCCATGTTTCAGCAGGTGTCATTTTCACAGCACATTTCGGGATTCGACCATGCTGCATCTGTGGTGACTCGCTCCTAGCCAAAGCATGCGCAGTGACACAGTAATACTTACTACTGGTACTGTAGTAGTGCTGTGTAGTGACTAATGACTATGACTAATCGTCCAAAGAAGGCTGTAACACTGTAAGATTGTAAGAGGTAATGAAGTGCATCATGTAAAAAAGCAACAGACAGACTTGTGATGTGGCATATGATATTTTAGCGCAGAAGGAATGCATTTGTTGACAATGCAGCAGGGAAGCCTGATGTTCAATAGTTGAATCCATTTGAATCTTATATAAGTCTTAAATAGATCTAGGAGGAAGCTAGGTGGTACAAGCTGTACTGCTACAACAGAAAAACTTCAGACTTGTTGTTTGGATGGCCGGGTATGAGTAGTCAAGTCATTAGTCTCTCCCTTTGCCAAGGCCTTGGCGATTCCTTTCAAGGTCTCCAGTGCATCTGAAAAGAATGCACAGTACAGAGCGTTTGTTCATGCCAACAATGCTGGGCTTGTGAAGAGTATGTACAATGATATTGACGAACAAGTTCTGGCAGCTTGTAGGCGCAAGAAGTCACAGGGTCATGGACAGGATGACCCTACCGACTTTCTGCTGACAGGTAGCCCCTGCAACCCTTTTTCAATCATGAGGTGCAAGCGATATTGATCAGGCAATGTTGTTGGTCATGATGACTATGGTATCACACAGACGTCAGTGTTGCAGATGTACAAACTGTTCACACCGAAGGTTGGTATAAGCGAACAGGTCCCTGGCTTTGACAGACCTACGTCATCAAACGACATGGTTACTCCCAAAGAGAAGTTCCTTGAAACAACGTGTAGTCTTAGTGTACGTGAGTGATAGCATGATGGCATAACGGAGCATCTAATCTACTCAGTAGCTAGTCACCTGGACCTAGACCTAGTCACTAGTCGCTAGTGACTGGTCATCTAAGTTCGCCAGTCTTAGCAAAAGAGAGCAATTTGTTCTGCTGTTAGTGAAGGTCCCAAATGATTTTTTATCATACCACCAATATCCATCGGGCTTACCATAGGTTCATAATTGTGAGACCTCAACCTTTTTGTGAATGAGGTTCCTAGCTGCTATGGGGCAAACTGACTTTGGCAGTTGCGGTGGCTACTGGCTTGCAGTGTGCAAGCTGAACTCCAACGTTTGGCTGCGAATCAACAGAGACAGGACTGCTTTTCAAGCTATTGTCCCGAATTGCTGGAAACCGCATGGTGTGTCATGTCAGACCGTTGCATTCAATCTCCATGAGCTATACACTGTACACTGTAAACCCTAGACCATACACCGTACACATCTGTACACTATAAATTACACACTTGGCACTGTGTTCCCTATCTCTCTATGCACTATATGCTACTGCTATATGCACAATACACGGTACACTGCACACTGTGCGACTGTACGAGCCAAAGCATCCCCTTGTTATATCATTATATGACAGATACATCACTTTACCGCATACTATATGCACACAACGAAAGTCTAATTCAGTCATTGGGGAGCAAACCAACTCACAAGAGATGACATGTCTGAAATAGCAGGTGGGTGACGCCCCAACAAAAGAAGGGCGGTAACCGGTAACTGGTAACTCGTGACATGGCTGTTTTCTTCCAACTTTTGTGTTGATATGCAGTTTTCTGTGTGAATTCTGAAGCATCGGCATCACTGTTGCTGTTATTGAACTGTTATTGTTTTTGAGTCTGAAAGAGTTGCAGTGTAGGAGCTGAGTAGCGGAACCCCGTCCCAGCACATCAATCACCTTTTATCCTTGCCCATACCCGGTCCTATGTTCAACCTAGTCCATGCGAATGCTGGCAGGGTCATTGGGAAATGCGCACTGCTCAGGTAGGTAGTATGTAGTAGTGAATTCAGCTAAGCAATGCGCGATGATCAACTAACTACGGTTCTAGATAATTATGGGCAATCAGTACTCCACATATTCTCCACATTCACATATGATTCCCTGACCTGTGAATCCGCTGTTCTCCTAGGAAGCAAGGCTAGGCTAGGGACTTGCCTTGATTCAACCTTTTGCATTGTTGACACACTGGCTCTAGACTCTAGATGTCACGCTGTTGCTCTCGTAATATGTTTGTAGCTGGTAGCATTTCGGGGCTTCCTGATCGTATCTATGGAGGAGGACCACCTGGAAACTGACATGGGGGAAATGCTGCTAGACGATTTTCTTGACAGTGAAATTGTCGATGCGCCCGATGCAGAACCTCGGACATGTTCAACACATGCATCCGTAACCAGTGAGAATGTAGCAGTAGCAAATCAACGCAACCCTCGAAGCAAAGGCCGGGGGAAAGGCAGTAGTGTAATGAGACAGTTTTTGCAGCGTCGAAGGCAAGAATCCGACGCTCAAAATGCTAACAATCCCCAGCAAGTGGCAGTGCTGGCAAGAAGGCAACACGAACCAGCGCCTTCACTTCGTGCAGTGCTTCCTTACAATTCAGTGTCAGACATTGGGTCTTTGTTGCAGAAGTCCATAGTCCAGCAAGCATTCCAGGGCTCGTCACTGGAAAGAAATGGGGGGGATGTAGCCAGTTTGCAGATTCAGTTGGCAGGTTTGCATTGCACTGCAAACGCAGCAGCAAAGATAGCAAAAACACAGCCACATAAAGTTCGGGAGAATCTTTTTGTAGCTTCGTGTGTGTTTGTGCAAGCTGGTGCATGGTCATGGGGTTGTTTGTGTGATCGTCTCTGCACACTCTTTCAAGAAGGTGTCCTGACACCAGTTCTTGCTGTGAGGAAGCTCTGTTTTGATGAGACGCCAACAGCACTTCGAATTGCCCAGGAATCATCTGTGCGCATGCCAGAAGATGATACGCAGTCTCATTGCAAGGTGATGCAGTCAAGGTTTAGCTTGGGGTTCTTGGTCAAGGAACGTCGAACAGGCAGGTTCCATCTCCTCCACGGAGATCTTCCAGTTCGTCTCATGTCTGTTGATAGGACAACTGCCGAGAACACATTGGCGGTTCTTCATGAACACGTGAGTCTAGTCCCTGAGTTTCTTCGGACATTTCTCCACTTTAGTCTCAGGCTCCAACTTTGCTGTTCAGACAGATACTCTGCAAATTTCAAGGCTGAAGCTGCTTTCAAGTCAGACTACTGGAACAAAAACCCTCAGTTGAAGTTCACAAGGCTTCACACACCATGTGACCTGCACAAAGCGGCGACTTGCGCTGGCACTGCTAACAAACTAGTAGAGGATGACACAGCTGGGGTGTTGGCTGTTGGATTGGCGTGTGCAATCACTGGCAGTGCCAGAAAGATTCGCAAAATCATCAAGACCATTCTCTTGGAAGAGACACGCTTTGAATTTGGTTTGCCACCAACTGGAAGAGTGTCAGACTATAAAAGTGAAGTGTTGGATATGTATCTTCCCATCCACGGGCCAATGATGAAAACAGCTGGCCTGAAGAATCGTCGGAGACGATTTGCTTTGGAATTTTGGCTGAATGGAGACTGGGAATCTGACAAAATAGTCCATTACATGCACTATGCCAATCAAACATCAGAAGCTGAATGTCGAGCTGCTTTAGCACACTTTGTAAGCTGGGGTTTGGTCAGCGCCAAGTGTCCAAAATATGCCCGAGGACGCTGGACAGGCTACGATGATGCACTCAGATGGACTGGTTTGTTGGCATCCTGCCATTCCTTATTGCCTAGAATTTTTGAAGCGTATTGCAGAGTAAGAAAGCCACTTGTTCCCATTGCACCAACAGGAGAAAAGGATGCTCCCAAAACTGGTCAAGAAATTGACATGGATGACGATGCCAAGTTAGCAGAATTGCTTCCGATGATTGCAGTAGAAAATCCAAATCAACATGTTGAAGATGCAGAAAACGAATCCTCAGAGGAAGAAATTGGTTTTGGTGCGTCAGCCATGGAGTGGATCGAATTCAACCGCAAACAAAAAGCAAATGCTGCCACGTGGACTGCTAGCAAGCCAAGAGCCAGGATATCAATCAATTTGCAAGTCGTAGTGCATGTGCTGGTTTTGATTTACAAATACCTTTCCATTGGAAGCATCAAGTGGGAAAGGTCTGAGCAAGTCAAAGCAGCAAAAGGCCAACCGCGCACTTACCCAATACTGGAGAGTGCACGGGATCTGCCTTTGCAATCTTGCATGAATGCTTTATGGAGTCAGTTGCAGCTACCTCCCAAAGGCATTTGCCAAATAGACTGCACAAGGCAAACCCGGAGTTTGTTTTTTCGTTCAGTTTCTCGTTTGATGTGTTCTTTGCACATGAACTTGCGGTCAGTTCATCAGACGTGCCCCTACATACTCTTCAAAGGGTTGGATACTGACCATGGGTTTGAACCTTTCCTCGCTTTGCCAAAATGCATGCATGATGAGTTTGCAGCTAGGATTACAAGCATGTTTTCTACAAAGGAGGATCTCAGTTCTCCTGAGTGTTTGGCCCTACTTCGTAGTGTCGCCCGGCTAGCTGCAGTTGACATTGGTGACATCGAAGCTTCCCATGCCAAGAATCGTGATGTGAGCAAACTTCGTGCTTCAGGCTGGGTGCCAACATTGCAGTTCCTCTCAGCTAAGCATGTGTCAAGGAAAGTAGGTCAAATGCATGAAAACCTGAGGGGTAAAGAGGGTGATGGTGAAGCCACTTCCGATGGAAAACAAAGCAAAGCAAAAAAAAGAACAAGCGACCAGGAGGTGCATGGAGAGCCTTCATACATGAAGGTATGAAGAGATGGCCTGGTAAGACTTTCACCGCAGAGATCATGCAGCAGCTGTCCCAAGAATACCGTGCTTTGTCTGATCAGGAAATGCAGTTCTATGATGACATGGGCCGACTTGCAACTGCCGCTGGCAGGGCAGGACACAAACCTTTCGGTGCAGCTTTGCCATCGTTGCCAGAAGGTCTGCCAGGGCTAGGGCTAGGGACTGAAAATGCAAGTGGGGCCATGATTCTTGCAGATGAGAGGTCTGTAGGTTCAGCCATGCTGAGAGCTCCGCAAGGAACCCCATATGATGAACAGCTCCGTATTTTCATGTTGGCGCAGCCAAAGCGTCAAAAACGAGGAACACAAGCTGAACAAGAGGTCATTGACAACACTGCGCTGGCAGAGTTCAGGGCCAACGTTGGTAAAATTTCCATTCAGAAACAGCTTGAATTGCCAAGTGTCAGAGGTATGTCAGGTATGTCCAACACATTCGTCACGGACAATTTGCATTCTGTCCCTGGAACGCCTGATTTGTTCGAATCTCTGTGGGAACCTCCAGTCGTAAATCTGGCAGAGGCCCGGTGGGCCAGTCGTCGGCAGCAAATGCAGTTGGGATGTACTAAGTTGTTTACTAAACTTACTAAACTAAGTCGTAAGATTATTCAGACTGACTTTGTACATGTAAGCCTAGGCTGTCTTAGACTTACGTAGACTTATGTAGTCATGTACTAAAATGAACTGTCTAAAGTCTGAGTACGTAGTCTAGAGTTTAAAGACACATACATACGTCAATTTGTACTTGAACTCTGTTGATGTGGCTGCAATCGATATGTCTATCCATCCTATATTGCAATGGAGTAGTCTCATGTATTTTTGAATTTATGGACAAGTGTGGTATTCTGGTAGTATCACACTTACAGTACAGTACAGAATGACAAGATGTCGCAAGTATGAATTCTTACGCATTACAAATATTACAAAGGTATTCCAAGATAAAGCCATGCCTTGTTCAATCCTGTTTTTGTACCAAATCATGTCCCAAATTGTGGCCATCGGGGCATCATATCATGTTATCTTATACTCTTATACTTTATTATTAAACTATACCATTTTTTCTGCCAATATGAGTATGTTTTTTTTGCACTATCACTGTTTAATTTGCTACACCAAAAGGAAGTAGGGGGTGAGTAGTCTAGAAAGAACACGGAATCACATACCTCTCAGGACAGGTACCCTTCTTCAGATATGTTTCAAAAACAACCAACTCTTACCAATGAATGTATGCCAATGCATGCAAAATCCTTTCAAAAAACAGGGACTGGGACTTGCTACTAGCAATGTCAGTAGTAAGGAAATGTGCAGTAGATTTGTGAATTAACCATCTTTCATGATGTATATTTTGACCATTCCTGCTATTCATATGCCAATGTAACGGCCCCTGCTGTTTGCTCATATTTGGCAGGTAGCTACATGCACTTCGCAGAGTTCGGAAAGAGCCTACCAAGGCGAAACCTTGCGCACACAGTGTTCCAAGCAGTGGAATTCGATGCATAGAGTGATCTGCCATGAAGACCAGCCTCAAATCAAACTCAACTTGGAATCAGTTTTCAAATCCACCAGATGCCACGATCTTCACATTTGCGTATGTGGGGGGAGCCCAAACTCTCTGCCTGACGTTTGGTTATTTTTCAGAAAGTTATGCTCATATTTGAAACTCAACTTCCCGAAAACGAAAACTCAGATTTCCGAATCACGGGCATTGTTACAAGATGGGAAAATTGTGCTTCAGTTTGAGATGAAAATGCCCGCAGTTGAGCACGCAGCTTCGGAAGGAAGCGATGATTGGCTTGACAGGATTGCGGATGGGTCTGAATCGCCACAGGCTCCCCCCAACAATGCATACTTCCATTTTGGCTTTTGCAACTACAAATCCTGGAACTTGTGTGGGATGCAGCTTGAAGAAGTTGCACAAGTCAATCACCATGGTTTTCTAGAATTGAAGCCATCTGGTCTGCCTGCTGAGGATCATGGTGTCAAGACTGTTTGTCAGTTCTTAGCTAGCCATATCGATTTGGATAGCGCATACGCACTGCACGTACTTGAGATTATTTCAGATGACACAATTCTTCCTGCAACGGAAATGCCTGGTCGTATCGTGGAAGTGCAGGCATACACCAAGTTGGAAACATGTGAAATTTGGAGAGGTAGTGCTATTGAAAAAGCACATCGGAGAGAGACAGCTGCAAACAGACGCAGTGATAGACCCAAAAAAGCACCAAAGGGTAGGAGAGCCAAACCATCTGAAACTGCAGCAAAGCCGCAAGCAAGAGGACGGGACCCAATTGCACATTCACAGGGCAGTGCCACGGTTGACCATTGCAATGCGAGTGATGATAGTGATAGTGGTCCTGGAGATGATCAACAGAATGATGACGATCATGTCGCAGACTATCCATGTTTGAATGATGAATCTGATGTTGAAGATTCAGAGGCACCTCGCGATTCAGAGAGCAACAGTGGCAGCAGCAGTTCCAGTAGTAATGGCGACTCCACCAGTAGTAGCAGTAGCAGTAGCACCGATGATATACTCAAGATGTTAGCTGAAGAAGCGAGTTCTGCACAGGACTGTGACGATGAAGCCGATTTGTTTGACCCTGCAAACGACAGTGACAGCACTGAAGGCAATCTGTCAGACATCCCTGTGCAACTTGGGGCGCGAGATGAACCTGAGGTCGAATCAATCGCCCGAAGGGCTCCTTTGCCACAGCTTTCCATCAGAGTGGCAGAGCATGGTGACATTAGGTATAACATACTTGATGGGTATTTCCAAGCTGCTTGTGCACTACATGGGTCAGAATGCAGGCGGCGACGTACAGCCAGTTCTTCTGAACGAATCCAGGGGCAAGGCAGGCCTCTTGGTCTCTTGACTGCCTGGCTCATGGCTGCGAACAAGTACAGTAGTAAGCAAGACCATGTGAATGCAAGATCCTCAGACTTCAGCTTTGATGACAGGCTTCAAGCCAGACAGCATTTTAAGGTTCTTTCAGAGGCCGATGATTTTTTTGCCTTTGAACGTCCACAGGCTGCCGATGAAGGGGAGGAACCCAGAACAATTAGATAATTAGATAGCAGTAGCAGCAGTGCCACACTTTGCCATGCCAGTTACAGTTAAAGTTTCACTTTCAGCAGCCAACAAAGCACAGCATGCCTGAGGCATGCCTAATGTGTAGGCGTCGGCGATTCAAGTAAACGCAGCAAACGAAGCTGAAAAGCTGCTTTTCGTGGAGATGTTGTTGCTGCAGTATCGGCATCATTCATTCTTATGTTAGTTCTTCATAGTTCATGATCGATTCAGTCGTCCTACCCGACTCATGATGTAGAACATCTCTTCGTGGCGTCGTCAGGTGGAACTCTACAGACTCTAGAAGTTGAAGAGCTTAGAGTACTATCTTTATTTGACCATGAGTTCATAAGGCCATAAGTCTAGAGCATATTTGTTTAGATCCTAATATAAGTGTAGCAGCTTGCATCTAGGACTTTTGTGTATGTGTGTGTGTGCAAAATGAAGCAATGTCAAGTATGCACGTGCTTTCTGATGTTTTAAGCGCTGGTTCAGTAGAACAATGCCGCACCGTTGCAGGATTTTCATGGTCTTTTTCAGAAAAGACCTGTTCACGAAGCAAGAAGTGGCAGCGTTCAAGCGGCTGGTTGAGGACGTGCGCTTTCACTGTATCTGTATGGTCTGGCCAAGAGTGGCAGTTGACACAGTGCTGGCTAGTGATTTTTATGTCAAGTAGGATCAGTCAGCCAACCTTCAATATATGTATGTATATAGTATCATGTTTTATTTTAATATAACATAATGTATATATATATATACATATATATATATATGTTCAATATATGAATCCATTAGCAGACAAAGAACTTCCATTGTAAATAAAAGATCGCCAACTACAAGCACCAATAGCCGATAGCCCCAGTACTGTAACGTTCGAATCTTGGTCAGTTACTCTCGTTACTGCTCACTCTACTCTACAGGTGTAGTCAGGAAATCATACGGGTATGTTTCAATTGTGTCCACTGATTCTTTGTGTACAGTGTACATCGTGATGCCCATGTCGAAGCCACATTGCAGGACATTGTTTCAAAACAAGCCGCCTTGGGACCAAAGGATGTTTTTGAAGTACTTCTTCCAACCGGCAGTGCTGAATTTCAACATCACCAAAAGCTCTTCATGGACGAAATGAAGGAAAGCAAGCAGGCCCCCAAAACAAAATTCAGGATTGGGCAATTGTCTACGAGTCTACAACCATTCCAGATTTCAAGAGGGCTTTGACTACATTACATGCTTGGAATGTTTAATTTTAATTAACTTCAAAGTCAAACGTATTGTGTGCATGATTCTTCTGAGGCCCAGGAAACCTCAAATCCTCAAATGCTTCAAATTTCGATTCGGTCAGATTACATAGAGATAGGTTGCTGAAGAGGAACCCAAAAGGTAGAAAAAGGTAGAGTTGGGATTAGGGATGACTAGGGGGCATGGACAGGAATGCTTTCAGAAGGCTTTTTGAATGCTTTTGAACAGCCTCAAGAAAACACAAAAAAAACACAAAAAAAACACTTTTTTTCATGGGAAAAAGTGTTTTTTGAAAATCTTAGGAAATTTAGAGAAAGTTGGGCATAACCCAAGGCAGAAATACAAAAAGACCACTTATTCCTTGGAAAAAAGAGTTTTTTTGAATTTTTTAGTGTTTGGGGGGATGGCAGCTGCGGGAAGGGTTCGGGGCAGAGGCAATGATTCCTAACAGCAGGTAGCAGTTAGCAGCAGCAGTTGTTGCGGCTGGTTGTGTTTGAAGTGGCACACATATGATTGTCAGCATTGTAAATGTAAGAGTACATCGTAATACATGTACGTATATCAAACAGTCGTACATGAACAAGATTGTGTTCAGTGTACATTAAAATATGTATATTCAGGCAACCACTATGCAAACTACCTACATGTTGAACATGTTGACTGGTATTCACTGCTTGGAGAGACATGGCCTGAAGGCAAAAACATCTTCTACTTCGAGATTCTCCCAAAAATGGGAGGTGCAGCTGCGTGAGTGGAGAGAACAGCTTGCTGAGAAAGGAATTCCTATGGATGCCAAACCGTGGACGTCTGAGCCAGCCGTTCAGACAACAAACGGTCGTCCACTTTCGGAAAGAGTGACAGGGATTCTGGATGCAGTTGCTTCTGAAGTCTTAGGTGCTCAGATGATCTCAAGCACTTTTGAAGAGAAACTAGAAGCACTCAAGCACACCTACGTCGACGTGTCCCAAAACCCTTGTCGTAAAGCTTTCACTTCGAAAAGAGGTGAAGGTACAGGTATGAACCATACCCTTGCAACATCCACTCAGCTCTTCAGCTTTTACCGGAATGGATTCTTAGTCCCAATCGAGTACATGTACCTTCAAGGACATAGGCGGTCATTGACCATCCCAAGTGAGATGAACCAAAGGGCACTGAGAACACTCGCCGGGGAAGGAATTTGCGTTCCTTGCCTAGGCACCATTTTGATTTCTCTTTCGCAGATGAATGCTTTTGGCAGGTGATGGCATTCTGCTGGTTGATCCTAATTCGATCCCAATCTTGCCAGAGTGTGCCCTGTGTCGTTATCTTTTTTCAACGTTTTGTCCGTGCTTGCAGCTTCATGCGTCAGTATTGAAGCCATCACTAACTTCGACTTATACTCACTAGACTTGACTAGACCTGAGACCTGGCACTCTTGCAGCAGCTCGGCAAGTGCTGGGATAGCAGAAGGCAGTCAGCGAGTAATACAGTGTAACTGCTGTGCAGCCAGCTTTCACAAGCCCCAAGCTGTGGTAACTACAAAAATGAACCTGATTACATGGTAGATTCTTCACTTGATGTTTTCTAATCAAATCAACATATCTAATCTATTCATCTATTCCATATATATATATATAGATGTATGTAAATAGTTTAGATTTTGACCTATGCCTGGATCAGAAGTTAAAAATCAAGATTGGGGTGGTTACACGTGAGAATCGGTAGATTCAGTAGATCTGAGAAACCACTTGACAGCTGATCTTTTCCTGGTTGCTCAGCAGTCGCTGCTCATTTCGAACAATTCAAGTGCAGAAGGTGCTGTTTTTGCAAGATGTGAGCAAGGTACTTAACATGAAGACGACAGTGAGAGATATGAGCTCACTATATTCATTGGATTACTTACATATGGCCATATGGGCTGTAGATAGATGCTATCGTCATGCGATATTGACAGTCAATATCGATTTGTAGATCCACTGTAGATTGAAAAGAATCTTGAATGTTCGTCAATTATACTAGGGAACACCATCTGAAAAGCATGTTCGGTAGATCCTGTAGACTGTAGACTATATTTTTGCATTACATGAAAATTGAAATAATTTAGTATAGTATAGTAAAAGAAATAGTATCAGTAAAATACGATGTAACTGTAGAAAAACTATGTATATACAAAAACTATATATATATATACATACTATATATATGTAATTTTATTTTATCTTATGCACTGAGATTAGATTAAGTGGCTATCGTTGTGAACTCGGCTGTGGGCAATCCACATGCCTTGTCACTAGAGTCACTGGAACAAACAGCACCTTGCTCCTCTCCGTTAGCAGCAGCCTCTTGGCCGTCGTTGGAGGGACATCGAGTCAGCGCATGCTTTGGCTGGCAAGCCTAGTTTGTTTTTTGCCGATCATTGCAGATTTGAACCAGAGTCGAATCATTGAGAAAATTGCTTTGCATTACGCTGCAAGTAAGAGGACATAGTGAAACCATGCCAAATTCATCCAAATTCATATCTGAAATTCTGACCCTGTTCAATATCAAGATTCTGAGGATGAGTTTTTTTTATTCCAAAAACCATCGTTGACTTTTTGCGAAGGTGGATGGTAGTTGACTGCAGATCGATGAGCAAAACGGGTTTCAAATCACGAATTTGATTGTATTTTTCAGAACTTGTCCTTTAGGAACTTTAGGGAGGATCTAGATCTAGATTTGGAGAGCGCTTTCAGACCAGACTGGTGTGTGTGTGTGTGTGTGTGTTGTGTGTGTGTGCTGATGAGCTGATGCAACATCCATTGGCCGTGCAAGCAGTCCGATCAGTCAGAGTCATAGCGTCGTAGCGGGTAGCGGGTAGCGGTTCTTTCGCTAAATCGGTCCGGTATGAGCACCAGGAAGAAGAAGGCAGGAATACAATGTCAGTCACTTCGGGTTAGACCATTACTACATTACTACCAAAAACACCAAACCCAGTCATAGTTTCAGATCCATATTAAAGATAGTTGTACTCACACTCGACGTGGACTCAAAGATCCAATCGTCTAGTCTAGTCAGGCACTTAGTCAAGACTTAGTATCTAGTCACGGCAATCTCGTCAACAAGTCCTTTGAACCACACCCTATCTTTTGCAGGCTTAATTTTGAAAAAGCAATAAGCCAGACTTTATTTGATCCTTAAGCCCGGCAAGCCTCTAGACTCTAGACTCTAGATGCTTTGCAGGCGGCTGATCCTGCAACCTCAAATGCGTTGGCTGTGATGCAAGAGCCACCGCCCAAGAAGTCGAGAGCAAACAAAGCAAAGGAAGCATTGATTTGCAGTGCCTGTGAGAAGACAACAAAGGCAAGACAATTTCCAGTCCTGGGTGGTTACGGTGTGATCATTTTTTTCTGATCCAAATTTTGGTGACAGTCTCATGACTAACGACTAAGTGAAGTGACAAGTGACCAATACTTATTATTGTGACTAGTGACTAGTAACCTTTAACCAGTAACTAGTAACTTAGTAGCCTTAGCAGTTCAGACTCTTGGTCGTTTGACTTAACAATATGTGCTGCAGAACTGTAGAAGCTGTTTGGGAGTCTAACAGTCTAGCAGCTCAGCGCATGGCTCCTTACTGTAAGCGGTAGTTGTTTAGTAGGTAGACTTGACTTTTAGAAGATATTTCCCAATGGTGCCATCCTGCTGTGCAGGATGTGGAATGGGGCCAAACTGATGCCAAGGGGCATCCAATTGGGGATGGATGCTTGCGCTGCATGACGGTTGCATGCAAGTATGCACCTGACCTGCTTTGGGCCACCATCGTCGTGAAGATCAAGTCATCTCTAGAGGCAGACAAGCAGTGGACGTTGGGATTTTTTGGGGCTTGCGAGATGTATGATCTACTTGGAGAGAGCCATCAGAATCTTGCCTTTGCCCCAGCCTCCAATGTCAACAGTCAAACGACCTATGGCATCAGGATTTTTCAAGAGATTCCACTGGCCAGCGATTCAGACGTCCTGAGGTTGGTTGGACGTTCTGCCAGCAGTTTGAAGCTGACTCCCATGAAGGTCAAACTTGAAGGAGACAACTCAAGCTTTTCAAACTTGTACCCCTTGAGCATGGAAGGTTTGACCGTCAACGACATCCTTCCCATGAAGAGGATGATGGTGTTCTATGACACCGCTGTGGAGCATGAGCAGGATTTTGTCACTCCTGCTTCGCAACTTTTCCAGGAACAAGGTCACAGATGCTTTGATTTCATCACAGACCAGCATTTCCAACTGCGCCATCCTGCAGCCAAATTGTCCGGTAAGCCACCGACCGTTCAAGACTTGAAAGAAAAGGCTCAGCAAATTGAATCGGCATTGCCCAAGCAGGCTGCCCGCCCTGGTCTCACTGCTGCGGAAAGAGCAGATGAACTAGAGGAGTCGGAGTCTGCCAGTGAAAACGAAGATGATGCTGATGCTGAAGGAGAGGGCGTAGTTGTGAGAAGGCAAGTCAAAGGGCGTCAAGCCCCCACTCTTGGACTGACTGCCGTGCCTGCCATTGCAAAAGCGAAGGCCAAGGCCGTCGGCAGGAAAGCGGGACAGGAGAAGGCCAGTGTCAGGGGAAATCAACCTGCTCCGCCCAGCCCCCGGGCGAGCTCAGCCACAGCAAAAGGGAGTGTGAGTAAGAAGGACAAGGAGAATGAGCATTGGCTTGAACAGCTTTCAGGAGATGAGACTTTGTTTCAAGCTGCCAAGAAGCACCTAGCCTCCGACACTGGAAGCAGCATCAAGTGTTTAGCGGCACTGAACCTGGCAGCATTTTTTGCAACGCCTAAGATGGGGCAAACTTTGAACGGGGTCATTGTCTCAGACTGGGGAATCCGGGGAAACCTTGGGCACAGGAAAACCTCTTTGCGAACAACATTGTACATAATGATAGCTGTTCGTTGAAACTCATATGGATTGGAATAGTTACATGCCTTCCTTTTCCACTTGTTGTGGCGATAGTGAAAGTAAATGGTGAGGCCTAGCAAGTCCTAGTCACTAGTCTGGGGCTGATTGTTTTGCCATGACTGAACCATATTTGACCAACAAGTGTTTGAGTGTTTGACGGTGAGGTTGAGGTGTCTGTTACTGTTACTTTTATGTTGTTGAAAATGAGTGACGCTGATAGCTGATGGAGATAATGATGGCGAAAACACAGGAATAAGTAACTGAGTAGTCACTCAAGGATTTTCCTATACTCTCTCGTCGTCCTACACGCAATGAGTATTGTGCTGAACTGCATTGTGTGTGTTATGGCAGTCGTCGTTCATGGTGGGTTCATTGGGTGGAAAGTTGTCAAGCTATTGCTAGCGACTGCTGCTTAATGCTACTTCTTTCCAATTCTGTGTTGCGACGGTCATTGACTTACTACGGTTACACTGTTACACAGTTGCTACAAAGAACCACAAATCAACAATTCAAACATGGGCCCTGGCTACAAATGGTATGAAATGTTGATGCTGACAATGATTATGTTTCAATTTATGCCCAATGTCTTGCCAATACATTCCCTCTGTTATGTGATCTCGGTGATACCGACTTTCTTTTTCATTAGAATCATTAGACGTATATAACACTTCATTTTGCTGAGAGATAGTTGGCTGCGGCTAAGGCCAGGAAAGTTCTGAAGAACCTGCAGGACATCGGTTGCACCGGTGACCATCGGCTGTTGCAAGAGAGGTATGCTTTGTGTGAGGCTGCTGGCAAGTTGGTTGACAATGACATCCTGACCCTGAGCATGGATGACTTGCAGGACTACACGGAGGTGCTCAAGGATAATGTGTCTGATGTTCCCTTCGAGTACTCGCTTAGCATCACCAAGAGGCATTTGATTGAGAGGATGGCAGTCTTGCCAAAGCTTGAAGAGGATGACTTTGCTCAAAAAGCAGATGAGTTTTCTTCGGCAATGATTCCTCTTTCCACAGAAGCTCTTCCCAAGTTTGACCTCACTGATCCTGTTTTGGCTGCCTTGATGGCTGAAGTTGCTGATGATGCCACTTCAACGTTGCGAGATGCTGAAGACCGCCTGGGCCTGGAGGAAGAGACTCTGCAGATCACTGAGAAAGTGGTGGCCAAGCTCCAAAAGGAAATGGAGGACTTTGCAAACAGAGCTGTTGTTGTTATCACCTACAGTAACCGTCCTAGGTCCTAGTCCTTAACGAAGTCAGTGCATTGAAGCACCAATAGTCAATAGTCATACTTAGTCAATAGTCAATAGTCACTATACTATAATGTATTAATCTTCAAGTCTAGATTCTTTAGACTGAAGAGAATGTGGAATATTTGGATATCGAAACTGAGACTGTGTATACTGTACACTGTACACGGTAGATGTTCATGATATTCTGCCATTGTAGCAGGATAAATCTTGGGGGTGACTGTGTGCAATGTACTTAGACTTAGACTCAGATTCAAACAGTGTGAACCCAAAGCTGGATTTAAGCACATGTTCAATATCACTATTGTCAGTCAAACAACCGACAAATGAGGGGTTTTCTGTGGTTGGCTGTGGCTAGGGCGAACTGAATGCTGTCAGTTTCATTGGCTGAGTTGCTGCTAAGCTAGCCGTTGGAAGGATAATTGTGTTTGATAATGCTGATCTGTGTTGGCTGACTAGATTGGTTGTATATTGTACAATTTTATAAAACTCTTCAATGGTATATAGTACAATGCCGTATGTCAGGATGTCAGTAGAGAAGCCTTGTGTTGGAACAGGGCAGTAAGGAGAGTAGAAAACAGAAAGTTCATGAACATTTTGTTTGACATGTGAAGTGATACTCAGATACTTGTAATGATTGTAATGTGAGTCAAAGAGGCAGCACGTAAGGCTTCAGGTGCCCAGGTAAGATCTGTTGGTAAACACAGCAAGCAAGCAACTCTGCAGGAGGCAGGGGCTGCTATGCTTGAAGGATTGTCTGCCAATGGCTTCTACAACATGCTTGAGGATGGCGAGAAGTACCATGATCGTTTGCAGGTGCTGACCACTTGCATCCTGACGAAGATCCATGCTTGGAAACATGACACCAGTCTGCCCAGTTTCGAAGTCCAGGATGGTGAGCGGGCATTGGTTGCAAGGGCTTTGTCAGGATTGTCTAGCTACATGGATCGTGTACAGGCAGTGTTTCGTTGCTTGGCATGCTTGCTGAGTTGTGACACTGGTGGAGAACCTGCCAATGCAAAGGATGTCTTGCTGATCACAAACTACAAGGGATTGAATGTCTATGAGAAGAGTGTGAGGGCAACTCTGACAAAGCAAGGAGAATCTGGATTCTGGCAGCCTTTGATTGATGAGGTCATCAAAACATCAGCTTCCACGATGTCCTTGCAGCCGCTCTTCGAACAAGTCACTGGAAGGGTTGCCAACATTGCCGATTGCAGTGCGGCGGACCTTGTCACTTTGACTGGTGATTTGAAAAAACTTCGCAATGGCATGCGCTCAAAGTCACTCCAAGAGATAGAAACCAAACTCCTGACTGGTCTCAGGACAATGTCCAATGGCATCTTGAAGACCAAGGAGGTGGAGACAGTGAAAGCAGACGTGCTTGATGCAGTGGTAAATGGATTGCAGCTGTTTTCCAAGCAGCCAGGCATTGTGGATGCCATCGCAGAACTGAACAAGTGGGTTACTACGAATACTCCGGTGTATGCTTGCAATCAGTTGGAGCTGTTCATTGACAACATGTGCCAGTCCCGCAGGATCGGCATGGATGAGCTTGCTAAGATTTGCAAGAAATGCCAGAAGGAGAAAATGTCTTCATCATGCTTGGAGAAGCTGGAGACGTTTGCAGTGGAGTTCTTGAGCATTTCCTTTGCACAGGCCTGTGGTGATGGCAAAAACCTCAAATTCTTGGTAATTCTTGGTGAACCTTCGATTCATAATTTGTGAACACTTATTAACTTATTACAAGTAAGTCAGTGTAATCTTGCCGTAGTAAATCTTACAAACCGCATGTCAATCAAAAAGTGAGGACTCAACACCCTCTTCACTCTAGACTCTATAGACTGACTATCCTTAGACTTAGACTTTTTTGTCGACTCTAGATTCGTGACTAGACTTGACTAGACAATGACGTAGCCCAGCCACAGCCGTTTTGTGACTGTTGACTGGCAAGTACAAATACAACATATAGTAACATAGTAGAATCGAACAAATCTCACAAAGTTTGTCCAATCGAAAAGTCGTTCCTTTTCGAAATGTCTTCGCTGTGTCAGGTGGCCAGTGACAGCATGGATGAGCAGCAGTTTGAGCAGCACAGCGCCACTCTCCGGAAGACGCTGGCTTTGAAATACCAGTCAAGCACAGAGTGCATGAAGATTGCTTCGGCTCTTTGCCACCTGATCAAGAGGGGCCTCGTCCTGAAGGAATCAATGGCTAGACTTGAGAATCTTGGGGACAACGCTAGCTCACGGCTTTCTCATGATCCGGCATTGTCCTTGCTTAAATTTGTGAAGCAAGCCCAAATGGATCTTCACCAGTCGAAGGACGTGGTTTCCACAGCCCTTGCGGCCTGTAGCAAGCCAGAGCTGCAGGGATTCCTTGCGCTCCCAGTGACTGCATTTGATTCTTTGCTGGATTCTGACATTGTTCAAGATTGTGTTGGGCAAAGGGGATCAGACCTCAAGGAGCAAATGGAGAGTCTTGCTAGGCAGGCCAAAGAGCTTGGGCATGCCCTGGAGGCCGGAGCCGACCATGATTGGAAAGCAAGCCTTGACGAGTCTACGTCAGAGGAGGTAGTGCTTGCAACTGCCAAGGAGGCACTCAAAAAAGTGCCCGGAGCTTTAAGCAAGAAACTGGAAGCTTTGCATGAGGCAGGATGGCTGAGCAGGGTGTGTCCTTATTATATAATGACATTATCTATAATGATAATGTTGTACCGGGTAGCGGGTAACCATAATGTTATACCGTATATACCTGGTAGCGCACTCATAGTTGTAGCTGGAGTGTAGTGTAGCAGCAGCACCAAATGTTTCAAGATCATGGAAAAACAGGAAATGATTGTGACTAAGACTTTCGATGGAAAACTGAGAAAAATCATCTAAATCTGCAGAATCATGTTGGCCACGTTGGGTTTGTTTTGCAGGTGTCTACATCATGGTTTCTGATGAATGACTATATAGCTGAAATTGAAAAAAACTTAGTAGCAGCTATGGGTGCCCTTTCTTTGTGGGTTGCGGTGTGCTGGATGCTATTGGTATTGGGGTTCGAGATTTGCAAGCAAGTTGGTATTGTAGGCACACATCAAAAAACCTAGTAACTAGTATAGTATAGTATAGTATAGTAAAGTATAGTATAGTATAGTATAGTATAGTATACTAGTTAACAGTTATTACTAGTTTTGATTCCAGAAACGCTTCATGGCAAGTTCATTTAGTAATCGTAGTCGCAGACATTATCATTATGTTGCAGGCTACTCAAGAGAGCGAATCCTTCCTGTCGATCTTTGGCGACCATTGTCAGAGTGCAGGGGAAATCGCTTCTTGCAATGCGCTGAAAGACACTCTTCAAGACACATCGTCCACCAAGATCAAGCTGCGAGTCCTTTATGTTGAGTCTGTGCTTACTGCAGCCTTGTCAGCCCGAGTGATTGAGAAGCAGAAGTCAGCCATTCGCAAGATACTGGCAGAGCTTGCTGGTTCGCAAATGGGAGTTTCAGAAACCCTCATCCAAACTAAGTTGATGGAAGCCAGCAAGGGCAAGCTTGACTGATGGGGTAGCAATAGCACAGTGGTTTTTGCATACAGGGCCCAACCAATGGCCCAACACACCCAAAATTCATGTAGGTGAAGTCCAAATGAGTGCTTCTGCATGGGTTGTTGCTGGCTGGCACTCACGTACTCCATGACACTATGATTTCATGTTCATACCATATGTCACTATGACTTTTTTAGGCATTGTTGAGCAACTACTGCTGACTACTTAGTTTGATTAGATTTGGTGAAATGTGATGTGATGAATTGCTTAGCAGCAAAATGCCGATTGGGCCACCATTGCGAAGACGTCTCTTTGGCCATCATGGCACAAACACCCGGCCGAAGTGTCGAAAAACACATGGGGTTGCGTCCTGACTTCACTGAAGGTTTGGAAGTTTGTAGGTAAAGCGCCATAATAGTATAGATACATTTTATATATCACATAAAACTATATCATATATATATATATACACTACTGTTCATTATATATTGGTAATAGAACCAAAATATTTCACATATCTGTAGGATGTATATGCTATATCTTATATGTTGTGTATTGACGTATTTCATTTTTTGGATAAATAGTTGTTGTTAGTTGTAGTTATGTTTTTTAAATGTTGCTGTGGAGCAAACGGAAGTACAATAGCCTTGGCAGTTTTGAATAAGAAGCATCCTGGGGTTTTATCCAAAACGCAGGAGCAGTGGGTCAGTAGGATTATTCCAGCCACCAATGAGAAGTATAGGTAGAAAATGCAAGGAAAAACAACATCTATTTGAACACTTTTTGAGATACTTCCAAAAACACTTTTTGACTACTATTTATTTAAAAGTCAAGATTTGGACCTTTGCCCTTAGGCCTAACTTGTAAGCATGAGACTTTTGGTTGGACTTTTGGTTGGACTTTTTTTGAACAAATAATTCAAATCCTGTTATTTTTTAAAATCCTGTCTTATAAGGAGGTTTTAAGTCATAA
>DF243189.1:12421-42777 GCA_000507305.1 Breviolum minutum Mf 1.05b.01 | reverse complement strand
AAGCGACCACCTTACCGCAAACGAGCATCATCCTTTTGGAACGCCCTGGGCGATGTCTGTCAATCAGGCAGGACTACGCCATGGGCAAGCCGATGCGGTTTTCCTTCAGCATGTGCACGGCCTGGACAGGCCCGGTGGAGACTGGAACGGTGTTGCACCGTAACATGACAATAAAAAATCGAAATCATGAAAATTGACAAAATGGTGCAACAGTTCTGGCATCGTCCGGCCCTTGAGATGGAGAAAAAGGCGAGATCTTCGCGACATCCCAAGCGCATTTCATCGTACTCCAGCCACTCCTGACAGCATTAACATACACTAAACTGCCCGACCGATGGCACTGAAGACAATGATTATTGGACTATGCTGATATGATAATAAAGTGATCTTTTTCAGGGTCGGCTGATGTGCTGCTTTTCCTAGCACTTTTTATCATTTACACAAGTGGAAGGTATGCCAACCAAAAACCTCAGTTCTGAGAGGCTTGGCGCCACAAACTTTGCAAGGAATGAAGCAAACTGGCGCTCACAAGGCTTAAAATTGGTATTGCAAATATCCACTCGGCACTGCGCAGTCTTGATTCATGTTTGCTGACATATCGCTACTATGAAAAGGCCCCTGTTGTGCATAAACACTTGAGCTCTGACCAAATCTTCGTATCTTATTTAAAACCCAATGGGCAACATGCAACTTGAGCGAAGGGGGTTGACGAAAGCCACAGGGACAAGGGATGTGAGAGAGAGGCACTGATTGGAAAAGTAATGGTGCCGCAGCAGTGAAGAACCCATGAACACGTCTGACAAACCAACGTAGGCAAATTTAATCGAACGGAGGCAGAAGGGTGAACTAACAAAAATGCAGCAAGAAAGCTTGCGAAGCACATTTGATTCACCCCTTTGCTGTGTCTTCCCAACAATCTGCTGCAAACCCGAAGCAAATACAAAGGAGATGCCGAAAAATCGTGAGGATAAGGAGAAACATAATGATGATCAAAAAAACACTGACGGTGATGCTGTCAAGGAGGAGGAGGAAGAGGATGATGAGGAGTCCTCAAGTGGTGACGAGGAGAATGACGCAACCGGATATGTGCATGCTTGAACTTCACGTCAAAAAAAACATCTGTTTGGATGCACAAAAGGCCACACACCATTTGTGTGAATAAGGTGGGCAGCAACCAAATTCTCAGCAGCCTGTCATGCACTCCAAGAAAGTGAACAAGAGATAAGGAGGAGGAGGAAAATCGAAAGAACAATAACAAAGACACGTTAAAGATAGTGACAGTGACACAAGGAGGGAAACAATGAGGACCATGCTGATGCTAATGCCGATGAGGACAATGAGGAGCGTAAAGATGGTGATAAGTGATAAGCATTTCGGATCGAACATGTAGTGATTATGAGGAGGAGAAGGAGAACTAAAAAAAGGAGAAAAAGCATGGTGATAACAACAATGATAAGGATTGCAAATATGATGATGTTGATGTTGATGTTGATGTTGTTGTTGTTGTTGATGATGAGGAGGAGGAGGAGGAGGAGGATGGTGATGGCTGATATGATGATGATGATAATAATAATGATGATGATATTGATGATGGTGATGGTGATGGTGATGATGGTGATGATGATGCTGCTGATGATGATGAGGAGGAGGAGGAGGACGAGGAGGAGGACGGTGATGGCTGATTGGATGGCAATGATAATGATGATGAGGAGGATTGTGATGGTTGATTGGATAGGGATGATGATGATGATGAGGAGGAGGAGGTGCTCGGCTGGCTAATGATGATGATAATGGTGATGATAATGATGATCATGATGATAACGAGGAGGAGAGTGAAATTGGTGTTGATGCAAGAGTCAATCCAAGTGGCCTATTCAGTTCACCACCCCTCCCAATTGTGACGCCTGCGTGTATCTTGCCAATTTGTTACCTTCACTTGATGAACTCAAAGCGGCCGCCTTGGACGGCAACGAAGTTCAAACAGAGACTAGTTGTAAAAAAAATGTTTATATAATAAGTTTAATAACTAAACATTGTTGCAAAAGAGGCGTACAATACTACATGATAAGAGTTGTGATATGGTGTAATACTGCAAAATACTGATCTGATTCAAAAATAATAATACATGATGCGAATAAATGCAAAGCTTTGCCCACTGGAATGGAGGAGTCCTCTGATGGCTCTGATTGAGGCCACTCTGTCACTGCCCTGCTGAACGTTCAGCTTCCCGGCCAAACCATGACTTTAAAATGTTCAAGTGCTCAATGATGTTGACTGCTGCAGCGAAGACATCATGACTTTAGAGTTGCACCATGCTGCACCCCAGATGAGTATGCAAAGTATTGCAAGGCTTTGCCTCAACATATCAGGCACTAAGCTGTTGCCCATAGTTGTCCATGTATACTGTATTGGATTTGGATGACCTGGCACAAATTGAGAAACCTCTCTTGACTCTCATCCTTGTCTTCAGGCCCAGTGCCTTCCAAATCAAAACTAGACGCTGGATATCCCGAAAGGCCAAAGCCACAGCAAATTGAAGGAAATTTATCGTAAATGTTTGAAGATTATTTTAGGTAGTGTTCAAAAATGTGAAAGTAAAAGTGTGGAGTTATTCAATGTCACACATCTTATTGTTTGAGTGGACGCCTATCTACACCAGAAACTTGTACACCACGAACGATTCGCACCCGACAACTACAACTCTACACTAAAAGACCTTTACAACAGAAATCTTTTGGACCAGAAGACTCTTACGCCGCAAGAAGCCTTTTTACACCAGAAGCTTTTACATCAGGAACCATTTGCACCACACAACTTTGAAAGCCGCTGAAGGACCACCACTCCACAAACACCACCAGAACACACAAACCACAACCCCAGAAACACCACCAAAACACGCCGCAACCCGAGAAACACCACCAAAACTGACCAAAACATACAAACCACCACCCCAGAAACAACACCCAAACATAGAAACCGCCACCCAGAAACACCACCAAAACATACAAACCACCACCCCAGAAACAACACCCAAACTTAGAAACCACCCCCTATTTACACTACAACCGTTCACACCAAGAGCCATTACACCAGGCACCGTTAGACCAGAATATTCCACACCAGAAATATCTCACACCAGAACAATCTTACACCAGAAGCCTCTTACACCGGGAGCCTTCTTACACCAGAAGCCTCTTACACCAGAAGCCTCTTACACCAGCAGCCACTTTACACTGGAAAGGTTTACACCAGCAACCATTTACACAAGACATTTTTAAGAACACTCTTGCGCAAACCGTATCTGATACAGGCGCTGCTTTGGGTGGCCAAGGCGGCATAGAAACCACGTGTACCTGATACAAGTGCCATTTTGGGGTGCCGTCATGGGATAGAAAACCAAACGAGTCTGATACACCAGCTTTTTGGGGTGCCAAGATGGGATAGAAAGCCAGGTGTGCCTGATACACGTACCGTTGAAAGCCAGGTGTATCTGATACGCCTGCCATCGCCTGCCATTTTGGGGTGCCAAGATGGGATAGAAAGCCAGGTGTGCCTGATACACGTACCGTTGAAAGCCAGGTGTATCTGATACGCCTGCCATCGCCTGCCATTTTGGGGTGCCAAGATGGGATAGAAAGCCAGGTGTGCCTGATACACGTACCGTTGAAAGCCAGGTGTATCTGATACGCCTGCCATCGCCTGCCATTTTGGGGTGCCAAGATGGGATAGAAAGCCAGGTGTGCCTGATACACGTACCGTTGAAAGCCAGGTGTATCTGATACGCCTGCCATCGCCTGCCATTTTGGGGTGCCAAGATGGGATAGAAAGCCAGGTGTGCCTGATACACGTACCGTTGAAAGCCAGGTGTATCTGATACGCCTGCCATCGCCTGCCATTTTGGGGTGCCAAGATGGGATAGAAAGCCAGGTGTGCCTGATACACGTACCGTTGAAAGCCAGGTGTATCTGATACGCCTGCCATCGCCTGCCATTTTGGGGTGCCAAGATGGGATAGAAAGCCAGGTGTGCCTGATACACGTACCGTTGAAAGCCAGGTGTATCTGATACGCCTGCCATCGCCTGCCATTTTGGGGTGCCAAGATGGGATAGAAAGCCAGGCGTGTGCCTGATACACGTACCGTTGAAAGCCAGGTGTATCTGATACACCTTCCATCTTGGGCCTGGGGCGGGATACCTGATACAGTTGCATCTTTGGTGGGCCAAGATGAGATAAAAATAAGCAGGTGTATCAAACACAGTTGGTGCTCAGCTAGCTTGCGAGGGTTGGTGGTCAGCTAGCTATTGGTTACGACGTTTTTGAAGGTCCGAGGAAGATTTTTTGCGATAAGGTTTGCTTTAATTTGGCGATGACAAAATGATTTTTACGATTGCATTTCACCACAGTTTTGAGCTTCTGACGATCGCTTTTTGTGTTAAGGGTTGTCGGGGGAGATGAAAATCTAATTTTACAACGTTTCCGGCGCTGTGATTTTTTCATTTTACGACGTGTTTTTTTTGCGTTAAGGGTTCATCTGCGCTGGCAACAATCACTTCAGGTGTTTCATCAAACAGAGTCCAAAAACCATGATGAAATGAAAACAGAGGACACGAGGTGATCCTAGAAGGAAGCGTCGAAGGGGTGCCCTTCGAAAGTAAACATCTGTGTGTGGATGAAAAATGTTGAAAGAACATGAAAGAACCCTTCGCCTGCGCTTTCGGGAAAAAACAAACAGCCCATGAGATCCTTACACGGCTAGGTTGGACAACATTAAAAGATTGATGGAGGTTTGAACCCATCGAACAGGAGGATAGGAGGAGGGGCAAAGGTGTAACTTGCATCCGAGCAGCCAAAGTCCGCCTTGCCGAGACAATCGATGGAATTAAACCTTCAAGCCTTGGAAATGGCAAAACTGGAAACCACGCAGGAGTCCAGCCATCAAATCTGATCCTTTAACCATTCAAAAACCTGCGAAGTAGCGAAATCAATTGATCGCCTGAAGCAAAAGGACCAAACACGCGGGAGACCAACATCAAAATTCAATGAAAACACCGGAGGTTGAAAACCTTAGATCATCCGAAATCAACATCAAAGAGGCTCTCAGGCTCCGCGTTTAAGCATTCATCATGTCTGTGTAGGACGTAGCAGTGTTGTGGAGGGCACGGGCAAAAGGTATACAAGCATTTCAGACCAACATACTACCACCTGAGCCGAGGTTTAAACAGAAATATGTGTCATTCTGTACGTAAAATCCGCCGACCCCCGCTTTGCGGAGGAGTAAAGGGAACCAGGCGGAGCCTTCCAGTACTGTATCAGTATCTCAGCAGCCGTTCTCCGGAGACTTTGGGGAAATGGGAGGACTAGTGAAGTTAGTTGTTGCTAAGGAGTGGCAGTGGATTTGTTCTTGTGTGTTTGTAAGGTGCTCTAGCAACTATAGGTCCTGGGTATGGCCGAAGTGGGTCCCAAATGCGACAACTTCCAACTGTGGTTTTGGCTCTGGATGTGCCGGGAGCGGCTGTTTTTGTGCATTTTGCGGGTCTCGGGGCAACCGTTGAACCCCTCCCAGACGGGATGCCTTTCAGATTATGAATTTGATTCGACCCTGCTTCTCGAATTCCTTCAGGCATGATTTAGGCTCAGCGGTATATGGGCTGTACCGGAAGAGGCTGTTTTTGTGCGTTTTTGAGGTGTCGGTTATGGCCCACAGTACCCACTACACCGGCAGAAATGGAAGCCGCACAGTGTAGGAGCTGCATTGCGCCGCCCGCATGGCTGCCGGTGTAGAGGTAGAGTGGGCCATCCGTTGCAGGGTTGGTACAAATTGGACAGAAGAATACGCGAGAGGAAAGAAGGATAGCCGAAGTAGTGGTGCTGATTTAGAATGGAAAACATTGTACGGATCTCTCTGTGTGGGATTTTTCATGTACTGCTGACCAGTGCTACTAAATCGCTATAGCCATGCAAACAAAACATAACAAAATAAGAATCGATAGAAATCAAAGACCGAAATCGGAGATGCGATTATCGATCATTGGATCAAGTCGGAGCTGTGCCACCCTGTGCGACTGTGCGACCTGCAATCCCTACTGCGTTCGGTGTCCCAGTTTTTATACTCGGAATATCTTGGAACAGATTCTGATGTGTCTCAAAAATGTTCGAAGGCTCATCCGCACGGTAGTTACCGGTAGTTCCCTATGTTGCTCTATAACACTGTAAAGACGCTCCTTCACATCCGAATCATGAAGCCATTGTGCATCACCATGCTATACGGTGGGTGTTAGCTTCTGAGGATCAAACATGGCAGCCCACACAGAGGCCTGAGATAGCCACAGGCTCGGCCAAACAAAGCGAATTGAAGCTTTAGGAAAGAAAGGAATGTCCCAAAATGTCGAAATTTTCCCGCCCTCGGATCTCTACTGAACGGCTACCAGCTTTCAGTGTGAATCGCAACGCCAAAGGCCTCGCAATGTGTCACGTGCAACGCTTGCTGTCGTCTCTGTCTCTGGAGATGGGCCCTGAGCCCTCAGCAACCCAGGTGGGCAATAGAACCTCAAAATGCCACACGATGCCACCAAATCTAAAGAAATTTGTTACTTAATGAAAATCTAAATCAATTAATTACCTCTCTGAGGCGTCAATGGAATTTTAGTCTACCAACACTTGCAAATCAAACTCAATGGGCTTCAGCCATGGACTGACCAGTGCGTTCACAGGACGGCGCATACCTACCAGCTTGCGCCAAATCCCCATACCGAAATGCAAATCTTGCATAGGGACAAACACTTGCACGCTTGATCCAAGCTGTGTAAGGTGACGGCACGCACTGCTCATAAGGCTCAATCCCACTCCAACACCACTGCTTCCTTCCGAGCTCCGTGCAGGAAACCTGCATCTCCAAAACTATAGGGAAGACCCAAAGATACATGACATCGTGGCATGGAATATTTGCTCCACCTGAGTCATCAAAAATGTCGAAGAGCGAAGCGTTCCATAGATCGACAAGCGGCAAAAACAGTATAGACAATGAATCACAATGATAGTATGCCTCAAGATGCCTCAAGGCATCTTCTGTTGGGTGTTGATGATTTTACCTGCTCAGAAGGACCCTAGGCATCGCATGGCACTTAATTCATTTACCATCTGAAGCGTCAATCTTGATAAATAAAGACGGAAAAACACAAAAAACATCAAACCTTCCAATCGCCCCACTTTTCGTACCAAGACTTTTGGCGCAAGGTCTCCTCGCCCGAAACTACAAGCATGAAACTGCATGAATAAAAAATAATAATAAATACATAACAGGACCTTAAAAGAAAGGTATTCAATTGAGATTTGTTTATTTTGTATCTTAAATCCATCATTGCTGAAAAGGCAAACCTTTTATGCCAAAGGAGCAGATATCGAAAACAACTTGCAAAACGCGCGCCAAAAAGCGCTGAATGCAAGCAAAACCGACCCACAAAATGGGCACTACCTCACAAAAACATACAAAAACCATAACACAAAACGCTACCAGGGAATTTAGGCTGCGCTATTTGCAAGAAAACCTGCGGAATCTTGAGGATGGAGGAAAAAATGTTCTAACGGGCAGTACCTGAACTTGCATGTGCATAATTGCCCGAAAAAAAGGAACCAAAAACGGGCCCAGTATATTTGTCATGGATCATAGGGCAAACCTTTGACAATCATCACTAGCACTGCAAGGTACCCGTTGCCCAAGCGCGACCGTTTGGATGTCAAGTGCTGAATGTCTTTTCATGGGCTGCCACCGAGGCAAGATCACACAAGCATTGCACACGCCATAGTTCCAGAAAGAAGTACCCGAACGTGCTTCCATCGCCATTCCATCGGCTACTCACTCCTCATTCACTCTGGAAAGGGAACCTGTCTAGGCCCAAGCCCGTTCTCTTTGATGTTGCATTTCCAGCTGCCGAGAGCTGTTGACCAAGACCGATCATCCAACAAAACGTGGCCAGAAAATTGTCAAATCAAACATTTGCAGCCTATTGCCGCGATGCATGTAGCACTGTAGACAAGTTGGCCGGGCCAGAATTTCGCATGCCGGAGCTACCCCCATGCAAAGTACTTATGAAAACATGTGACAACACACAACACACTATACTATACTCACTATACATTGTCCGTATGTTCAAACGACGACAATAAAACATATATATGGGACAGGCCTGCGGCAATGGTCATGGTGCCCTCCCTCGCCCTTTTTGGGAGGGGGGGTTGCTATGTGGGTCTATACGTAGTAGTAGTACTACTATATATATTAGCATTAGCAGCAGCAGCAGCAGCAGCAGCAGCAGGAGGAGGAGGAGGAGTAGTAGTAGTAGTAGTAGTAGTAGTGGTAGTAATAGCACCCCTCCCCCATGTGGGAAGGGGGGGTTTACTGTGTGGGTCTATACGCAATAGTAATACTACATATAGTAGTAGTAGTAGTAGTCGTCGTCGTCGTCGTCGTCGTCGTCGTCGTCGTCGTCGTCGTCGTCGTCGTCGTCGTCGTCGTCGTCGCAGTAGTAGCAGCAGTAGCAGTAGCAGGAGTAGTAGAAGTAATAGTAGCGTAATACGTAGCATCTAGAATTTCAATAGTTGTACTACTCCGTGCCGGCCGACCGACGGCGTCAAAACGCTGCAAATACCACGGTTTCGGGGGCCGAGCGCATCAAAACACTGTAAATACCATGTGTTTTCGCGGGCTCCATGAAAATGTTGCCAAGCCATCCGAGTGTAGGCATGGTGAAAACACTCAGTTTCAATTGCTGAGGCTCTTGCTCATCGCAGGCATTCTGCATGCAAACTTTGGCAACTACCCTGTGAGCACTTGCCTTGGTCTGCCACGGATTTTTGCAAAAACTTTTGCAACATGGCACCGGGACAGACTAGACAATTATTGACCAATGGGGAGACCAGAATAAACTCCAAATAGCATGATCAACATTGATCAACAGTTTTCAGTATGGTTTTCCAAAAGGCATAGCAGCCAGCCAGTCATGGGACCCTGCCATACTGCCTCACCCCAAACAGGGCGCCAGTCATGGTACTGGCACCAATAAATCGTTGTGTGCTGCATCCCAAGCCCTATATCACTGGCGATCCCAGGTCGTCCCCACTCCCGTATAGTATAAAGCATCCTCCCGACAAGGACTTGAATATATATATTATATAAACGAGTGCCCAAGAATCCGACATGTAAAAACAGCTCACAAGCACACAGAAAACAGCTACTGGTAGCTTCATTGGATGCGGTACAGCGCCTGGTATAATATTCCCCGAAGAAGCGTGTAAAATATTGAGAGAGAAATGCTCAAGCTCTGGACGTTGTTACAGAGCATGTAGAAGTAGACATCTCACAAACGAATCCTGACAGGAATACGTTTCCAATCCAATCCAACTAAAGACATTTCCCTCACAATTGGAGCCCTACGGATGCGCCATCATTAGAAACTTGCAACGTTGGACCTCAACCAGCCCAACAATAGGCCAATAACGTCCCCACGTCCAAGCATTATGCCGGCTACCTTGAGGTGGAAGGTGTGCACAAAGGGATGAAAGTGCCTACAGCAATGACCAAGCCAAAAACACAACAACCTCAACCTTAGCAAGAGCAGAAAAACAGAAGCAGCAGAGCAGCAACACAGTGTGCCGCAATACCCATGATGAAGACAACAACAGCTCAGCCCACAGCCCAACAGCCGAAATGGATTAGAAGGGACTACTGTGCCACCATGAGCTTCATGTGTCGACCTTCTACCATGTCTTGCGACTAAATAAAACAGCTCCCAGGAAGTCCGGTGAGGGTGGTAGATGAAAGGTCCACTGTGCTGGAGGGCATTCATTGTATGCAATGTCACACGACAGCTTTTGCAACGCTCCGGTCCAGTCGCTTGAGTCTTGTACAACAAACTGGAGGGCGCGACCACGCGGTCAGTGTAGTGCACTGCTACCGGGGCCAGTTGTCTTAAGAAAAGACAAGCCCTAAATTTTCCCTTGGTATGTATGCCCAAATCCTATAAGAGGGAAGTGCTGCAGATTCGCAGGTCATAGTATAGTAATCAAATTGCCATCAAATGCAATAAATGTAGCACACATTTGCAAGTCGTACATGCTTTAGAAACATACGTATAGATTCTGAAATACTGCTATAGTATAGGTCTACACATTGGACAACACTCTTGGACATAAAAAATGAGAGTATATAGAGTACTATTGTTGAGTTACATTGAATATCATTGAATATGACACTGGTGTTGGTGGAAAGACTGTGCAGGGATCAGTGGAGTGATCTAATTGGCTTGAGGTTACCTGAGGATTTGGCAGAACACTCTGTGTGCAGTGAATGGAACACTTGGTGCTGGAGTCTTAGTGGCCTTGATGCAGCAAGAGTATGCATGTTTTGGTGAGGTTTTGCCATGCCAATTGATACATGATTCAATAGTGAGCATCCGACCCAAAGACCCGCAGAAACTCCAACTCTGCCTGAACCCGAATCAAAAGGCACTTGCATATGTATCATAACTGACATATTGAATTATATCTCCAGAGGCCCATTCGATCTAAAATTCCCGAAGGGATCGTTTGAACAATCAAAACCACTGGTTGAGTGCTTAACGATTTCCGCTGGAACCTCGTCATCCTGACAGAAAGCATTGTAAGCATTGACTGATTGAAAGATGATCTGGTTTGCACAATCTGCATTCCAGCTCCCTGTTTCTTTGAAGAAAAGCCCGTGACATTTCATGACATGCCACAATGCAGCCCATGTTGCCTGAGGTGCCAAAGCAGCCAATTCCGGCAAAATGACTGGCGTGCCGTCCTTATCGTACAAAACGTTCTACAAAATTGAAACTTAGGGGAACTAACTGAAACATGCATCCAACATTTTCAAGCAATCCCTCAGGCCCAAGCTGGGCACAACTGACTCGGGACAAAAGCTTGGAGATGATCAGGTTGTGCTGGGCCTGTCCTGCGTCCAAAACGGTTGCCACAAGGACTGCGCAAATTACAATGGATAAATCTGCATTTCTTCAGGAATGCTTTGCTAAAGAGAGTGGCAGTAGCGGTCTTTCTGAGGTCAATTGTAGAAGTTGTCCAATCTTGAAAAATTTGAAAAGACGTCCCCCATATATGATTAGGGGCGCACTCATCCATACACACACCGGACCCTGAGATACACCGACTCTCATGTCCTTCTGTCAGCTTCCCCTCGAGGCAGAAAGCAACATTCGCATGCCAACCGAAAACAAATGAAAGAAGAACCATTTCAAAGGCACCTAGGCACTTGTGTCCAGCACAACGCTCAATCACCTTGCGACCCACGTATATGATCATATATGCATTGGCAATCCTGATCTTTGGACAATTGAAATTCATGATGGAAATCCCTGAGACTAATTGAATTTCCGGAGCTGAGTGGGTTGCACAGCGGCTGTCGCCGACATAAAAGATGATCCAATTGGGCCCGCCAGAATCATGCTCACGCGCAAGCCAAACATTGGCTTCAGCAGCACAGCCTCCATGAGAGACAAGTGCGCTCCATAGGCTTTAGGTCCAGCTGGCAACTTTTTTCAATGTCAATATTTTCAAAGCTGACATCTAAACACGGGCTCCACTCCTTCAGCTGCTGATCCAAACACGCTCACCTGCAACGAGAAACTACCGGCGAGAATACACGAGGCGAAGCGGAAGAAGTAGTAAAAGAGTCGTACGTCGGCAAGTAAGCACGCAAACACTGAAAGAAAGAAGAAGTATGTGGGTGGTGGGGGGAAGGCAGATCACGCCGCAAGTGGGTGAGCGATCACTTCTGCAAGAAAAGGTAAGAAGGAATCAACGACATTAGCAAGGGATAGTATGGGACAGTCGGGGAGGTTTTTAAGCAAAATAAAAACAAACAAGAACAGTACCAGTCGGACTGGACATGTACGCCTGGCTAAGAACATTGATTTTGCAGCGGAACCGCGAGGCTGAGGTCCGCGTGGGTGTGCCTACGACAGCGCTTGAACAGCAAAAGCAAACCGAGCCAGCCAGCAAGTCGGTGAGCACATGAGCAAGCGAGCAAGCAAGAAAGATCGAGAATCCAGAGTGTGGGAGGGAAAGCAATTGAGCAGGACGATGCAATGATATCATGCGACTGATGACCCAAAATTGGTCGTGATGATGTTGAGGTTGTTGATGATGACGGATGACGGAGATACATCCTGGATGTGGATGGATGATGATGACGATGATGGTGGTGGTTGTAGTGGTTGTGGTATGATGCTGGTAGGGACAATGAGAATCATGACTAATACTGACTAGGTGTTGACTTCATTGAATTTTCTTGTGTAATGAATTGATGCAGCGCTAATACTGAGTATGACACGAGAATCCTCAGAATGCTTTCACCACTACATGTTACAGCGGCAAAACCTGATTGCCATCATGATGATCCTGAGTGCACGACCTTCTCAAGTAAAACTTCAAGGTAGCATAACGGGGACATCGCTTCATTGAGAATTCAATTTACAGAGCAATGTGGGGGTCAACCTGCGCGTCAACAAAAGTGACCAACCTCGGGGTGCCAATGCTGGCCTGGGCAGATTGGAGCCTGTCGACCATCCGATACAGCGGCGAGGTCACCAGGGCCCAGGTCGGGTACGGCCCGATCACTGTTTGGAGTACCCTGGTTGACGTTGTGGTCAAAAGGGAAGGCGGCTGGAAGGGTCACAGGCAGACTGGGTCAATGAAGAAGAACGGCATGGCACATAATCAATCCATTGCCAATTGTTGCGTGCAAGTAAAGTGTCCCAGAGCTGACTCTATGTTCATCTATGTTCTACCCGACGCCACGTCAAATCACTAAAGGTGAGCGACCCCGCAGAAACTACCAAAGCAAAGTCACTCAATGCGCAGAGAGACGCTGAAGGACGATATGGCTGAAGGATATCCGTCTAAGTTTGCACACACACAAACACTCACAAACACATGTGCAATTGTATATGTGCCAAATCGACAGATAGAATATTACCATATTATGGTTAAGATTTGGCCATTCAGGAGTTTGGTTTGCGATGATTTTGAGGTCTCACCTAAGTGAATCTTCCACTTCAATCCTAAACCACAAATAGATACAAGTAGAATATCCCAACCACCAAGATTCAACCCAAACTGCAGAATATATGCATCAAAATTGCATGTCCAAAAACAATCTATACACTGACTTCCTAGTAAAATGATGTACCTGTTTAAGTTCCGTTTGTGCTGAAATAGTTCTCTACTTGTATCCGCTTATTCGCGTTTCATTTCTTTGTGTCCATGTCTCTTCTGATTCTCATCGATGCTTCACTAAAGTATACCGTACACCCTTTCCCTCCAAAACATGTTGCAAAAACTGAACGCCCATGAACCAAAATACAAGAAAACAAAGGAACCATAAGAAATTCTCCACTGGGGGCCATTGAACAAATATTTCTTGCAACTTGTTTCCATTTGCAACGCTGGCAAGCAATGCCAAACACACTGAGAGACATTAAACTACTACATGTCTTTATGTCTTCCAGCGTTGCTGCCAGCCACATCTGTGTTTACAAAGGTTATTGAACACGCAATCAAAGTTTCACAAATAGAATGTTCTGAAAGTGCCTGCTTGTCGCAATTGTTCTGAAAACATGCTCTTGTGGTGTGGTAGGGATGGTCTTTTTGGCCGGTTTTGGTGGTGTTTCTTTTCTTTGTTTTGCATTTGCGTTGCATTTCTCTATGTTCATTCCTTTGCTGATTCGCATTGGTACTTTAATTTGCACATGAAGACCCCCGCAAGAAAACAAAGGTAAATGTAATAAGAACATCTCCACCCGAGTTTCCACCAGTGCCCGCAGTCTTTTTTGAAAATCTAGTTCACCCAACTTAATATCAAAAATATCTTACAATGTGGGCCGCCGGCGACACAGCAATGCTAGGGGTGAAGGAGACATTGAATGACATGTATTGTTGTTTCCCAGCGGTACTGGCAGCCAAATATGTATATCTACTATTATGTACACATTCCTTTTGGCAAGTCAACCGAAATTTGTCACATACAATTCAGATACACCATTCTCGGTTCTTAGCTATCCTGACTATTATGAAAACATGCTGGCATATTGTGCAAAGAACAGTCTATTTGAGTGCTTTTCTTTTGTTTGCTTTTTATTCACGGTTCATTTTCTTTATGTTCGTTACTTGGCTGATTCTCATTGATAATAATAAATAAACTTTGTCGTCTCGTACATTCATGCCAGATCCATAAAGTTCAAAAACACACACATGAAAATGTGAGAAAACAAAGCAAAGATGCAAAGAAATTCTCAACCATTGGCTATATTGTATTGTCTCCACAGAGATCAGTGTTACAAACCCTTTCGCGAATCTTTCGCGGCCAGCATTTTAGCTTTCGCGGAGCCATCTGACATTAACAGCCTTACGACATATTACACGAGTGGTTCTCTTCGCTTAATTGCAAGTCTTGGATAGTCCAATCTGCAAACAGCAATGCTGGCAGCACACAACATATGCACGTCAATAATATATACCTTGTTTTCCATGCGGAATGTGGACAGTTGAATAGAACTTGACACACATAGATGCAAAAGCAAGAAAAGCATGGACACTTACAAGGAGGTTCTCAGCCAGCTCAGTGGGTGGGCATGCATACATCTAATAAAAAGACCTGCATACACCATTCCTGTTTCAAAACCACATTCAAAAACATGTGAATTCAACTCGAACATATACATTCTATCTCTGGTTGTTGTTTTGATGAATATTCTATCTGCGAAATCTTTGAATAGCCTCACTGATTCTAGCTGGTTTTCTGGAATGTTGGCCAAAGCAGGTAGCGAGAAAGGAAGCAAAACGGGAACAGAAAGCATTCTCGCATACCTCCTTACCAAAGAGGAAAGCCAAGTGGGGGCCAGGATTGGTTTGAACACCGTAAGGCCAACATAGGCCACCTCTGCAACATGCTCGCAATGACATCCATCCACGGCCTAAACTTCTGCAAGTGTTCATCATTTTCATCTGGCTGGATGAGTTTCTTGAGTTTGCACGCTTGGTCCATCTTGAAATTGCAACCTGCGCCTTGACCACAAAAGAACTCTAAGAACTCTTCGAACTTAGAACCATGCAGAAGGTTGCATGTTGTTTCTGGACCTGCCATCCAGAAATTCAGCTGTGAATTGCACACCAAATGCCCCCAGAGCCATACAAGCACGAGCTGGTAACCGCTTTTACAGTGAGCCGCCGTAAGCTGACCCTTTGGTTTATCGACCAACCCACTGAGGTGAGAGCAGCCACCTGGAGCAAATTCTCCATGGTCCAGACCTTCGCTTCTTTGACGGCCCGTGAAGGAACCTATGAGGACAAAACTATCAACTAAAATCAAATGGCTAAATTGGCCAAATGAGTAAAAAAACAAGAAATGCAAAAAAGATGCAAAAAGCGCAAATACTGTAAGACGAAAGTAGGGGGGTGAGAAAGCTTGCGCTCGAAATCTTGGATGCATGGAGGTTGTGTACGAGAGAAAGGACCGTCTGAGTCGGACCCCACGCAAATTGCAGGCTGTCCACCAGAAAATGGTCTATGTAATGTTATGTCACCCAATAAGTCGACAAGTAGTTACATACCAAATCCGCGCATGCCTACAAATGATACACCTTGAGCCTTCCACATTTCCTGCACTGTTGATCTATACGGAATCTATACGTGAGACAACGTGTGGGAGCGCAACAATTCCCCATCATCTTAGCTTAGCTGAACAGTCAACAAATATGTTAAATCATTGTGAAACGCACTCAATGTCTTGAAACAAGCAGCGACGTCGCAAGGAACATCTCGCAAAGATTGGTGATGACGTTCCAGTTATAGTCATGACATGTCATGACAGCTTTCAAAACAAAAGTGCTAAGGACGGCACCCTTCTGTCCAAGGAATACCGGCGAGAAACTGCAAATCATCAGACAACTTCCGGATCGAGTTTCTTCGAGTGGCTCAAATAAAATTGAATCTGATTATACCATCCCATTCAAAAACCAAAAAGCAACTTGACTAGCACTCGTTCTGCGACTGCAACTGCAAGGCGAGTTGAAAGTGCTTAGATCCGTGCTGCGGCCAAAAGGATGCTGGCTAGCATGCATGCAAAGACAGGACCTTGACATCAGGCGGCACGGTAATGCAATCAAGGAGAATATGAAGCCCGAAAAGATAAAAAGAGAACACAACTGGCAGACTGGATACAATTAGCAGATTGGAAATTGGGGTAAAAACATCAGCGTTGCTCAGGTAGTGAAGCCTTAGGCCCTCGCATTGGCAGCCCGGCTGCAGAGTATGAATCTGCCCGACCGGGTTGGCTAGTCACTGTAGCAAGTAGATATCAAGCACTGGTAACTGGTAACTGCTTCAATGTGCTTCTTGGCAAGCTGCTAGCTTTTTGAAGAAGTGCTGCAATTGCATTGCCCCATGCATAGTTCAGTTTTGAATTTGCTTTGTAATTGTAGTCCTACTCTTCTTTTTGGTTTATATTGAGCCTGGTTGACGTAAAGACACACGGCCAAAGAAGTGGGAATTACTGCTTTGCAACACCTTACGGTTCGCATCATCAGTTACATGTGTGCCCACGTGGAAGGTACTGATGCGCATGACTTCACATTGCACAACTCACCCAACTCTTGGAAGTGCAAAGAGCTTTGCAACTGCGTTGCATTGAATTGATTGTTTGCATTGCTCTTACTGTCTCGCTAGTTTCCTCATTCACATGACTTTTTCAGACTTTTCGGATCCTTTGCCTCGACGTCTACGTGTGCTACTTCTGCCACTGCCACGGTCCGCATTATCAGCCTCCGTTGCACAAGCCACTGTCTGAAGCCATTCCTGAGTTGCAACACTCGTCAAGTTGTCAACCCAAATCTCGCGATCTAGTCTTTTGAAGCCAAGTCAAGTCTGTTGCATGCTGCAGCTCAGCTTGGCAGTGCCGAACAAACTAAGCTGCCATTTCGCTTTATTTGAACCTTATCCACCCACCCATCCAACCAAGCAACCAACTTCTTGTAGAATCTAGTGAATCTAGTGACGTGACCACGCATTCACGGTGCAACAATATGCTGGCCTGAAGGGCCTGAAACATGATGAAACATGCTGAAACGGTCACAACGTTACCAAAGGCTCTTGTGCAGGCAGCCCTCAGTTCCAAGGCAACTTGTACCCTCACTTACTTTCACTTGCCGACCCACCCTCCGGTACCACACTTGGACAGCCAAAGTGGAGCTCCCTACGTCATACAAGGAGGCGTAATGCCGAAGGCAGTCAGTTCATATTTGCTTGTGCTTGTATACCCTCGGCCGTTGTGACCGGTGTTCATCCGTGTGATTCAGTTGGGGATAGGGTGCCAGGGTGCCGGGTCGGATGCATGTGCAAAACTGACAGTGGTGCCGCAGGGTTGCCCACCGGCAAACTAAAATTGCTGCGCGTGAATACGTATAGTTTTTATATTCCTTTTATGGTGCTTTATGGTTCAAGAAACCTTGGCTTCCCAAGCCTCAGACCTCTGAAAATGTCGAACACTAGAGTCACTAGAGATTTCACAAAAGGACTGAAGGGCAAGGGTATCTATCTCTTCTTAGCTGGATTATCTTACAGCAGTGGCTCCTGCATGATCCTGAAGGGGCCTGCAGTGCAAAGTTCCGGTTGAAAACCAAAAGCTTAGAGAAGTGACAAACTGTAGACAGTGAAAAACTAGTGCGCAAAACCATGGGAAATGAAACGGGACCGAATTGAGTGACATCAACCCCCAAAAAACTTCATTTAATGTAGCTCTTCTGACCCTGTCATCAGAATGAATACTCAAAACAATGTGAAAACATTCAACGACAGTGCCCAAAATGCAGTAGAGAATCAAATTCAGGTTCCTCCTTTCCTGCCACATACCATCGGGCATAGCGCTTGTTTGTCCGCAACTCCTCTGGGTCCAAACAGAACTTGCGCTGCGTGCCCCACCATAGCAAGCACGTGTTGTAGTCATAGCTGATCGAAAAGATTTTCACTTTCTGCTTCTCCTCTCGTTTGCAGAAGCCTTTGACCGCATCATTGCCAGGTTCCTCAAAACTCATCTGGTAGGTCTCACCCTTGGGACCTTCCCACGGACCGTCAAGCAATGCTACAAGGCCATTCCAGTATTTTGAAAAGTCGGGCCACCATTCAGACCAGGATTCTTCACCACTTGTTTCGCTCTCTTCCGAGTCACTTTCACTTGCCTGTGCTGTTTTGCCATTGCTTTTCTGGGCATCCTTTCTCATAGAGGGCTGCTGCGGCCGTTGCTTGTTCACTTGTTTTTCTTTCTGTGGCATGCTTTGCTTCTCACTCCCATTCTCATTCTTTTGTGCGTTTTTGCGGAGTGCTTTTCCCTTTTTTTGCTTCCCCTCTTTCTCTTTGTCAACCTCTTTTTTTTCTGTCTTTTGCATCTTTTGCTTGGTCGGTTTTGTGGGCTGTGTCGCACTCTGTTTCTCGTCTTTCGGATCTGTGGCCGTTGGACCCGCGACGGCATTCACATTGGGAAGATCTTCACTCGATGTGCTGGTGGAGTCTGAGGAGAGATCTCCTGAAATCGGTTTTGTGAGGTACCCGGAAGCGCCTAAACTGTGAGATGGAAGGCTCACCAGTTCACCCAGGGTGCAGGACATATCATCATCCTTAAGTTGCTTGAAAGCAGCTCTTTCCAGATCCATATTCATCATGCCACTTAAATTCGTCACAGCATGTCCCCAATGCCATATTGAAGTGCTTTGACAGTGAACAGACTCGCCTAGTCCTGCAAATAGCCCTGCAGTGGAGGAGTCATATTTCTTTAGTAGCTCACTCGGAACGGTAAAAAGGACGTCCACTTCAACAGCAACTTTCTTTGGCCAAAGCTTTGTAGCCACTTTCTGAAGCACGTAGAGCCTCCGATTATCTTTTGTATACCAATGCATGTTTTCTCCTAAACTCAGCTTGGTTCTGCCACCCGGCTTTGGAGCCCATCGTACGATTTCCATGTTTGGAAAAGGAGGTTTCAGGACCACATCGTAGGGTGCGGACACGGGTTCTGCTTGAACCAAATGCGCCACCTCCTCCAGCTTCATTCCGTTTCGGAATGTTGTCCGGACATGTTCTTGCGAAAATCTCACTGCAAGTGGTGATATCAACTTCTCTTCATATACCGGCATCCGAAATGATTACCTTATAGCCACTTCACCGTGATTCACCACACGGAAGGAACATTGCACGGGGGGGATAAGTGTCGTGATATGTTGTCGATCCTCTTGAGAGGTCATGTTAGCACTGTCGTAAGGACAAAGCTGAATCCCCCCCAATCACTTGCAGGAAGCAGGCGGTCTAAGTAATCAGAAGTTGGTTAGAAGCTTTGATAGAGACATGTTATGTACGTTTATGTGCTGGATTATACTGGTTTGCTTTGTATCAACAATCCAATTTATTTTGTATAGGCTCGCGGGTCGGGTCTGAGCATTGCTGCAAATTGGCATCAAGGAAACCACGAGAATATCATGTCAAGCGAGCGTGGCAGTCCATGGAGCATAATTTCTGGTGCCAATTCCATTGCCGTCAAGTGTGGACTACTCCATCGCACCAACACACAGAAACTCCGTGCATCCCTTGCATGCACCACGCATACACAGTGACACTATCGTCGCTTGACGAATTGCATAGATGTTCCTTAGTGAAGTGTGCTTTGAGGACATTGAAGTAGTATCTATAATGTATACAATCAAATTGTAAAAATCATGTTGTAGCTCGTCCCAATCGTTTGTCACATGTAGGGCCAGTACGGCTCTCTGAATACTACTCAGCACTCGAAAGAACGATCAGCCCCTGTAGAGTAGCGAATGCAAACAGATCTGTACTGTATAGAACTGATAGTAACTATATTCAGGATATCCCGCCCGGGATTACCCAGGATATAATTCCTTCATACTTCGCAATGATGACTTGATACTACATGAGCACATCATACATGATACAGATTTAATACAAGGATGAAACATTCTACGTACATTAATTGACAATAAATATCAATTATATCTATTGATCGAAGGAAGTTTAGAGGTTTAAGTTCCAACAATATGGACAGTTGAAAAGCAGACTAGAGAAGTCAAGTCAGAAGGAAGATCAACACGCGAGTAGAGTCACTAGAAAGAAGATACACACGCGCGAAATGTTAGGAAAGTCGCGAATCGCTGCGTTTTTTCAATGATTCGTGGTTCCGGATGTTCGAATAAGTATCATTGGAACCTTTTGATAACCAAATCAGATGATGCATTCTTTGCAAAATATGTGTCAATAAGGCAAACTAAAAAAAACTAAAGACTAAGAAAAGCCTAGAAAAAACTAAATTCCACTACAAACAACTACAACAGTATAAAAACATCAGGTCTTCGAAAGCATAACTCTTCCCTTTTTTCTCCACATTTTTCCACTAACATCCACAACTTTGCGCAGTCATCTTGAGCTCCAACTCCAATTGGTTCCATAGGTTTTTTAAGCTTCATAGGCTCCCTGAAGAAAGCTAAGAAAGCCTAAAGAAATTTAAAAAAAAACAAAAAACACACAAAATACCTTAAAAAAAAGAAAACTAAAAAAAACTAAAAACGTTCCGCCCGTTCCAAGCCGCCGATTCCATCTAAAAAAACCTAAAACAATCCAAACAAACCTGCCCTCCAAGTACATCTCATCTAAGAAAACCTGAACAAATCTAAAAAGTCTAGGGGTACCTCTTGGGCCTTCCAAAGATGGACCTATCTGGATTGGTATACAAAGGTTTTTAAGAAAGTAGGCTTTAAAGCGGCGGGTGCGGAGGTAGCTGTTCAGCAGAGACATGAAAAATGGCACGCCGCTGCTTTGCAAGCCAAAATGTACAAAACACCTCAGCTCCGGAGCAATTTTTGAAATTCCGATCTCGAAAAATGGCACGCTGCTGTGGCGCAAAGCATATTTGTAAGTCAAAATGTACAAAACACCTGCGTTTTGGCACACTTTTGGACCTTCCGATGTGGGAAAGGTGTCCGACAGAAGAGATAGATAGATTAATACTCAATCAGTCAATTAATCAATCAGTCAGTTAGTCAATCAATCAGTCAGTCAAGTAGCCAGTTCTTCAATTAGCCAGTTAGCTTGCTAACTAGTTAGTCAGTTAGTCAATTAGCTAGTGAGCCAATCAATCACCTAGTCAATTAGTCAGTTCGTCAATTAATCACAGTCAGTTAGTCAGTTAACTAGTTAGTCGGTCAGTCAGTCAGCTAGCTAGATAGTCAGTTAACTAGTTAGTCAGCTAGTCAGTTAACCAATTAGGTAGTCAGTCAGTCAACTGGTTGGTCAGCAAGTCGATTGGTCTGTTAGTCAGTTGCTCCGTCAATCGATTAGGCAGTAACTCAGTTAGATATTTTTGTTAGTTGGTCAGTTACCTAGTTTGTCAGTTCACTAGTTAGTCAGGTAGCGAGTTCTTCAGTGAGTCAGTTAGTCAATCAGACAGTGAGTCAGCTAGCTACTTAGTCGCTTGACTAGTTTGTCAGTTAGCCGGTCAATTAGGTAGTCAATCCATAAATCAATGAGTTAGTCAGTCCGTCAATTCGTCCATTAGTCAGTTCACTAGTTAGTCAGTTCATTAGTTATTCAGTACATTAGTTAATCAATGAATCGGTTACTCAACTAGTCAGTTCGTCAGTTAGCTAGATAGTCAATCAGCCAGTCAGTAAGTCAATTAGTCAGTTCGTCAGTTCATCAAATTAGTCAATTAGCCAGTGAGTCCGTTTGACAGTTGGACAGTTGGTCAATGTTTTTGCTTTGCCATCCATGATCCACAACAACCAATCTCTCCTATACGTTTCCTATTATTGAAACTTCCGCCACCGCCTCGTGTGGTACTACTGGTATATAGTACTTGCTATATTTTGCTGGGCTGGTTTCTGGCTGCGTCTCTTTTCTCGCATCCTCATCTCAGTTGCTGCCACATAATGATCGACAATCCAATCTCTGGTCTTTCCGCAGTCGCAGTCTTTCAAACACACAGGCAACGGAATCGCTTCATATTTCTTGGAAAAGAGCCAAAATCCCACAGAAACATCTTCTGAAGGAAGATCTCGTGGTGATGCCACCTTCTGTTTGTGGCCTTCAATTTGGACAGGCTCTTCCAAGCAATATATCTGACTCAAAAAATAGCCAGGGCCCTTTGCATGCGTTGGATAGACGGACATATGCGTCATGTTCTTGTAAATGTTATCCTCCCACTTGTGGCCCACCTGTGTGATGGGTACCGCACCGGTAGTCATAGCACCGGCATAGATCGAAAGACCACTAGGACTCAGACCATCTGATTCATTAGTCGGAGGTCGCTCCTAAAACATGTTGCGCTTCTCGAGAAGTGGCAGCAAACGATCCAAAAAGATGAAAGAGTCTGTGTCTGTTTTCATTAACAATCCAAATTCAAACATCTTTACTGCTGCACGAATGCTCAGTCGAGTCTTCCTTGCGCGATCTGTGTAGTAGCTCTGAGAAAACCCCTTTCACAATAACCATGTCTCCAAATCTCGAAGCTTCTTCGGCTACTGTTGCTTCATCTCCATCACTTCCAACACCTGACCGTTCGAGCAGACCTACAGGAATTGCACGAAACATCGTTCTGCAGAAGCATCTGCCACGACTCTCGTTGGGCTGCTCTTCGCTGAACGTCTTTTGTGGCATGGGCTGGAATAACAATCAACAAAGCCATAGTGCAAAGCGAAGCTGGAAGTTTGATTGGCGTGAGGGACTTCAATTATATCGCCGCTTGAGTTCAACGTTTCCATTTCAATGTCCCATTTCCATATTTGAATTTTGCGATTTTTTGGTGACTTTTGTCTCCGTCTCTCGCAAAGAGGCATCCGAGGAAGGTGCTCTCAATTAGAACCATGGACAATCACATCACGTTCAAGATTGCAATGATGAAAATTGATGCAGCACATATTCCGACACCATGGCCTTTGCAAGACTCTGGCTGGGCCTGACGTGAAAGAAATGCAAGCAAAAAAGGCACTCTCCTGATGTCCCAGCTAAAATGATCTAAAATGTGCAGGATTTAATTGAAAGATTGTTTGCCAACGCATCTTGGAAGAACACTCCCCCATTGCAAATGATGGAAAAGCTAGGAGCCGCATAACGCACAGGACAAGTTCCAAGTAGGAACTGCCAAAACCCACCAAAAGTACTTGAAAAATGGTCGAGTGCTAGAGTTCTCTTGGGTTCTAATGTAGCTTCAATTGGCCTCTTCCCCGGCCAGGATCATGTGGATACGGGCGATTCGCACCCGAAATTGTGTCAAGTTAACTTTTGAAACTGCAAAGCACGAGTTGCGTGTGAATGCATCATACTTCATCCAACTTTAACATCTACATTGATGATCATTGATGCATACGAATTTGGTTGAAGTTCAGGGCTCTATAAGCATCTGCTCATAATCTGCCTTTCAGTATGCCTGCATTGCTTGCACATGCTTCATTACTATTGTGTATTTTGGCTGCATGACTTTGCCGCCTGTCCGATGCAGCAATAGGATCAGAAGAACAAAAACACTAAATGCTCAGACCTGATCTATATATTGTCATTGATCATGACATCTACATATTCTGCTGATTTTATTAAGTCGATTCGATCGATGTTGGCCTCCCAAGGTCTGGTGTGAGAAATTAGCTGCTTTGAGCCAACTGAAATCCAACAGATGTGAACAAAAAGAAGTGCTGAGAATTCGAAAGATTTCCGTAAGTGTGTTCAGCTTGCAACACTGCCACGCTGTGAATTTTGAATCATGATCATCCCATGGTATAAGTGGCAGCTATGAATAGCTATGACTGCACGCTTTGATTCAGCTTTGCCTGCCCTCCACGGGCAATCCGAACACTAAGGTAGGTCGGGCTGGAGCGTGTTGACAGGTGTTACGACGGGTGGGAGCCAACTGTATTTGCGCGGCGTGCGGTTCTTCGCATTTCAACTACTGTTTTATGCCCCTTGCATTTTTCCACAGGAAACTCTTGCTCTGACTTGCTCAGCTCAGCTTCTTGGAAGCACATAAGTTTTGGTTTTTAATTTCAACAGGTGAGTCTGGCTCGTTGTTCTTTAAGGTCTTGCCACGGCAGTATTGCAGAACTAGCAGTTTTGAATATTTTTGATTTAGTGTCTTCTCTCTCTCTCTCTCTCTCGAATTTTTAGGGATCGAACTGGATTTCCAAAATGGTGCGACTTTGACCAAATTTCTCATGGTAGCTCCAATTAGTGGTTGCAAAGTGATCCTTGAGATCCAAAAGTGTGGACTTTGCCACACTCAGCAATGATGTGTCACCTGAATCATGCAATGCAGCCGTCCTAGATTTCAGGAATATATAATATATGTCTAAAGTGTGAAGGGTACTTTGAAATTTGATCTGCCTTTATTCATGTTTCTGCTTTTTCTTGTTCTCCTTGACTCAAATCTTAAAATAAACCGCGACATCATGATATGCGAAGCTACAAATGGCAAGCGAACAACATTGCTGCAGGCAGCGAACAACAAAAAACAATGAAATATAGTAAATATAGCACTTCTATTTCATTGAATTGTCCTGTGGTACCTTCGCACCTGTTGACTTGCCAAGAAATCTGGTTTCCGAAACCGCACTGACGTATCAGCTGGTTGCCTCCAGCTTGAAGCAAGCCTTGTTTGTCAGCGTGTCACATCGTGGAAGGAAAGGCATCAAACCAGCTGAAGCTGAAGCTCAACAAAACCAAAAGTGACTACGCCTGGATTGTCTTCTTTTGAACCTAAGGTGAACAAAAGTCCTTTGAAACTAATTCCGCGAAAGATGACCTGTGACAATGGCGGCAACACGCAATCAAGGCTTTCAGACTCCAGATGGGATTCAGCTCAAATTCAGTCAAATGCAATGATCCAAAAACATCTAAAGACTATTTCCCCTAGTTGTTTGTTTGAGATGGCATACTCTTTGGGTCGCTACAGTATTTCTCTTAGTTGCGATTCCCCTCTGATAGCATCTCATTGCACCTCGATATATGAAGTCAAATCATGGCTGGCAAGCGCAAGCGGGACAGCGACGCAAGTGGTTGAAGGAACTTTGCAATGAGAGGTGGTGCAAGTTCTAAAGTTCAAATTGCTTGCAAATCAACATTCGCGAATTGTAAGGATGTAGGTATGGTGCATATCTCTTGCCAAATGTCCTTTTTTTGTGAACCGACTCTTTGAGATGTTCTGCATTTCAAGTGTTGCCTCGCTCTGGTTCCAACGGTTAGTATGGTCAAGCATACTTGTCATGTAAATGTTGTGTCACTGTGTCACTTAGAATGTTGGCAACCGCACCCTCTTGACAGCTGTTGACATCATTAATGACAAGTCGGAAAACAACAGTAAAATCTCAAAACAGTAATTCGAATGAAGGAGGGAGTGGACGTGCATCTCCCAACACAGGCCTTTTTTTCCTTTTCCATGACTCAGCATCCACTGCTTGGCTAAGCATATGCAGTGATATCGGTTGTCCAAGCGAAATGACAGCTGCTTTTTCCAACACTGCCGTTAACAGAATTCTTCCCAGCAAAGGCAGGGCAATCCGAAAAAGATCGGCCACTTTTGTTCCAATTTCTCAATACCTTTTTTGCAACGCGTATGTATATATATATACATATATTGGATTATGTTTATATTTACATCGGAGGATATGTACACAGAAATTTTACGAAGTAAAATGATGTTTGATGATGTCTTGTGTACAATTGTGTACATTCCAATGTTGGTCGCATTACTAACTGCTACTGGCCGCACTACTACTAAAACAGCAACAACAACAACAACAACAACAACAACAACAAAAAGAACAACAAGAACAAGAACAAGAACTACAACTAGAACAATGCTGCTGCTGCTGGTGCTGCTACTACTACTACTACTACTACTACTACTACTACTCCTCCTCCTCCTGCTGCTGCTGCTGCTGCTGCTGCTGCTGCTAGTACTACTACGCCGACGACGACGGCTACTGCTACTGCTACTGCTCCTGCTCCTCCTACTGCTCCTCCTACTGCTCCTCCTACTCCTCCTACTACTACCACTACTACTACGACTAGGAAGTGTGCTGGGGGAGGCAATGCGATGGGGAGGAAGACCAGAAACATGGGACATGCACGCATATACTGTATGACATGTAATCATGATGTATTATATATATATATTAATTGTACACGATCATAATTACACAGATTTATGTCGCGGGCAGGATAATGTGGTCGGATCAAATATTGGTCTTGGAATTCTGTCACAGCTAGTTGAGTTTGCCAAGCTGCCGTGTCCTGGATTGGTTCAACTTCACCAAATCATGCATTACGAAATAATGTGACATTCTGCAGCAGCTTTGCAACTTCTGACATGGAACGACATGGGGAAGTCTTTTGTAATCTTCTCACCACCAAGCCAGGACAGTTTTGAGCATAAGCCTGGTGGCCCACTTGTGAAGTTACTTCTCGTCACGTGTGGCCTCATGCTGATTCCTTACTGTGAATGGCGACTTGGCAGCTGTCCTCTCCGAACAGACTCAGACTTTACTCTCTTGTGCCCGTTTCTTTCCCTTCTTCTGGGTCCGAAGATCTTCGAACCATCTCCAAAACGCGACAGTCTCTTTGCCAGCCTCCATGACATGTTGTAAGGCAATCTAAACCTCTGGGGACTGAGATGCTCAGATCGCGCTCAAATAATAGAATCTGTAATTCGTCGCACAGGGGCCTGAATACTTGCACGAAGATAAGTCATAAATTTAAGAATGGTGAGCGAAGGGTCTACCATTTCAGCAGTTGATTCATCACAGAAATCTGAGATGTGCATGGAATGCTGGATCTTAGAGTCATGAGTCATGATGTTCATATTACCGTAGCGATTGAAAGGGGCCTCTTTGGTGCCTGTTGATTTCTGTCTGAGTCCTGGGAGCAGCTGAACGCAGGGTCCGCCGTGCTTCCCAGAGCCATACTGGGAGACTAGAACGGCACAGAATCCCGCACGCGTGAAATTGAATGAATGCTTTCCCTAAAGTGACCAAAGGAGCACCATTTTGTGTGACTCCTGGAAAGCGCAAGAAAATCAGCAAGCAAACACAAAATTGATTCTTGTCGCGTTGATAAGATTGCAACAAATGCCTACCTGGAATTTATGAGGTGGGGCGTTGACATACGGAAATTTCATGCGAAGGAGAAGTCCTACTGTTGCAGCATTGCATATTCATATTCCTACTCACTCGTGCGCTCTTGGGACATTCTCAAGATTGCCTCAACAACAATCGATCGAATCGATCATGGTCGAAGTTGACAACAAGAATTAGTCCTTCAGGGGACAGAATCGAATGAAAACTTTCGGAAGACATACAAAATGACGACCCACATACTAGCCGATTCATCACGATGCCGACAAAGCAAAACTTCGAAAGACTCTCTTGCTGCCTGCCATTCTTTCAAAGATTGCACCTCAATAATGATTTAATTGCCAAATTGAAGGACTTCAAGAAATTAAACCAAACACATGAAACTTCATTCCTTGAAAAATTGAGACTTAGAGAATCAGTCCCAATGCTTGTACACGCAAATGCAATATGAATCAATATGATTTCAGCAACAGCTTAACGAGCGCCCGGCTCTAGTCACGCAGTTTGTCCAAGAGCGGGCCATCCATTTTCAGGTCTTCCTCATCTATCTCAATGTCAAGGTCGCCATCGTACTGGACCTATTGACAAAAAAGGGTTTCAAATAATGGTAACGCGGCGTAGTTGTTCAATCACTCATGGCATTACATCGCTCATGTCTCAACATCGTTTGTCCTATACAGATCCTACAGTCTGCAAAACGTCAGCGGGCCATCACGTTGATCACATCATAGACAACCTTGACCTGGGCAACCAGTTCCTGCCAAAGAAAAACATCACATAAAGACATGGATGGCATTTGCAAAGGGGGACTCTCTGCTGATGAAGGTGAATGGGGCCAGACCTTCAGGAGCGACATGAATTGTCCGCAAACGGGTCTATCGAGACTTGGGAAGACAACTTCATAGCTTTTGCCAGTCTTTGAATCATTTGAGTCTTTCATCTTTTGCTACCGGGCTACCGGGTTCTGACTTTGTGACACAAGTTTGGCACTGGCACTCCTCAATTTCCGGATCATCGAAGAGCTTCAATGTTTTAGTGCGGCATTTCTTAGCAGGAGTTGGTCGCTGCCTGACAAGATGCGGTCAGTGACATACCTGCGTGTGACGCATCCAAAGGTGAGCATCCTGGTCGTTTCATGGCACCAGTGTCCAACTCTTTGATATTGTAGCACATTATATGACTAAAGACTAAAATCCATTCATGCATCTGTGATCATCTGTGTTTGAAATTACGCGGCAATATTACATAATGGTGTTCTTACCTGGTTTTCAATGTCTTCTTTAAAGATCCCTTTGTCTTCTCAACTGAGGCTTGCTGCAAGACAACGCGGCGAACAGCGTCACGTTCGAAGACGGAATCCTGACAGCGCAACTTTGCTGCGAGATCCCCCTACTGAGCAAAGGAGTGAACGGTGAACTTGCAAGATCACTGCATTTCAGTTAATGGCTTGATACAACAGCACACAGACACGCAGAGTAATTAGAATTGCTGACACCCGCTTGAACCGTACACTACTCAAGCATGTGACAGTGAGTGACAGCAAGCACTGACAGCTACTTGTGCGACTGAGCTAGCGAACCCCAACGCTGATCACATTCTTCCAGCTCTGATGCTGGTAGCGGGAGTAGAAGTCTTTGATCTCTTGTGCAAATGCGACCTGTTGAAAGGAGGCTAACAAAAATAATACCAACTCGTATTCCAAAGGATGCTAAAGGCAACTATAAAGGGTACAGTAAGTGGACAACTAAGGAACAGTGCCTGCGCACATATGCCCTGCTTTCCACGTTGCAATGTTTCCCGCCTCCTTCCACTTTTGAGGTGAGATTTCTTCCGTCCGCTGTTGTTGGGCCATCTTGGCATTCACTTGCTGCAGCCGGTTCCTTGGCATGTGCCAGCTCAAAATAATTCCAAGGGACCAAAAATAATCAAACAATTGACAACAGTAGTTCTATATGTTCTATGTCGTGCAAATTGGGTTCAAGCCGTCCGAACTGGTCTGAGACTTAAAGCAAACAAAAGGAAATAAACGATGCATCTAATTTGCTGTCATGTATGTTCAGTGTGTTCGTTTTGTCTCTCTATACATGCATGTACAACATATACATCTATATATTTATATATATGAACAATTATTTGCTAGTAGGGTAGATATCATGTATTGATTGAGGATCAAAGTGGATGAATATCATGACCCGGGTCATCCGGGTCATGGTTGAAACTCACACCGTCAAGCAGGCAAGGTGGGCTGGAGGCCCCACGTGATTCCGCCTGTGTGACATGACATTAGTGGTGCTCTGTTACAAATTAAAGTATACATCTACCATGTAGGCACATGTAGGTCCATGTAGCTCATGGCGGCGTTTGTCAAGAACATGGGCGCGTGGCGCGTGTACACGAACATGCAGAGTCGCTATCAAATGAACAATGCTGCAATGCTTGAATTTAATTCTAAATTTGCGAACCCAGGTGGGAGAAGAACGCAGAAGCAACTAAAGCCAGAATGACGTAACACTCTACAAACCTGAAGACAGAACAAAGCGAGATTTGCCTAGGAAGTGCATAGATGTGTGTATAGGTACTAGTGTGATCCGCCGTACTCTGTGTCCCACCGAGGTGCAAACTTAACAAAACATACCAGGAACAGGAGAAAGATCAAAGCGAAATGATGATAGAAAGAAATGCAAAGACATCCCGAGACCAATACTTTAGACTCCTTAGACTATGGTTAACAAAAGTGACGCGCACACTGTCTGACACTGTCCCTTGTGATGACTTCTAAGGTCACCTTGTAACACGACGGCGAAGCAATCTGATACTCTCTGAAAGATTCTGATCGTAAAACGGAAGGCTGTAAACGGCGAGGTCCTGTCGTGTCATCAGCTACGAGTTGCGTCATTGCCGCAGCCAGTGGTTTCTAGTATCTGTTTTACTATCACGTACTATATTTTTGAATTGAAGCTTATTAGTGCTGATTAATTATATTATCAAAGGAAGTTTAGTGGCAAACTTCCGATATACGAACTTTTGGGTAGCCTGACAGGAATAGTAGTCCTAGCAGTAGTAGTCGTAGCAATAGTAGTCCTAGCAGTAGTAGTCGTAGCAATAGTAGTCCTAGTAGTACTAGTAGTCCTAGTAGTAGTAGTCCTAGTAGTA
>DF243188.1:0-43512 GCA_000507305.1 Breviolum minutum Mf 1.05b.01 | reverse complement strand
TATAATATTTATATAAAGGACGCCTCATGAAAAAGAAACACGTTCAAACTTTGTTTTAGGGATCTGTACAAAACAACATCTTCCAACATGTCGAAATCGAAGGATGCTGTTCAGGTTGTTTTCAGGTAATGGCTTTGCCAAACAAGCAACTGTTAAGGGCTACGTAGACACAATCCCAAAAAACATAGCTCAAGAAAAGATGCTATCCTGAAACACTCCAAAAGGAAAGAATCTCGTGGGACATTGAGGGTCATCTCTAACATCACGACTAGTTCCCTGAGCTTCAGCGCTTCAAATTTCACCACAAAAAATTCGATTCCATCTGACTTGGTTTCTCAGTGCTTCTCATAACCCCCAACCAAACAAGACCATGCCCGAAAACTAACGGCTGGAACCTGAAAATACCCCCCAGCCCCCGGAAAAGGAGAACCCTCAAGCCAAAGCACCAATTTTAAAGGGTTCCAGCCGTTGGTATTCAGGGATGTACTTTCTACACGCAAAAATGGGTGTGGTATCGGCCTTGGCCTCGAGCCGCAACCAAGGTACTCGACACGCTAATTCAAAGATCTTCAAAGCTCCAGTCGGCTCACCTGTTTTTCGAAGCAACGAATATGAAGGACTGGTGGATGAACGAATGAACCACCACTGCCTTTCCAGCATGCAATGTCATTAATGATAATATCTAAATTTCATGAAACCTGGTGACATTGGTTTAGAAAAAAGATCAAAAAAACACATTTCGCTCTGAAAGATGCATGAAATCATATCAATTCCATTTTCATCCACCATCTACGCTGGAACCAAGCTGTCAATCCAAGTGACCACATCGATTGATGTCACCTTTCGCATCCATCAAGAACTTCACCTGTTGTTGGAGCTCGGCATTTCCTGAGAAAATCACAACGCTGCGACTTCCGAAACCGGCGTTGAGGTTTGTGTCGACCAGAAAACACCCCTTCAAAACGAAGAGCAAAGACCTCCTTTTGCGGAGTTTCGAACACTTTTCCCTATTGCCATTCTTGCGAAACGACCATCAGCTGGTGCTTGAAGGGGCTATTCTTTTGAAGATCTTTATGCTCTTTACATAAAAATTCCATCGTTTACTAGCATTTCTGATCCCAGTTGCCATCAGCTGGAACTGCTAAACAGGTCAGAGGCAAGGCGGCACCACCATATCCACCATGATTTACATCAGCTTGATGTTCAATCAACATCTGAATCACTTGCGTTGGAGCTGAAAACCTCACCAGCTCATGGAGGCTTGAGGCTTGGGTGCCCTCATCCCCCCTTGTGAAGTTTCCCCGAAAAAACGAATCTGAGGAAAAAATCTGAGAGATCGGGAGAGCTGGGAGGTGGAACTCTGATGGCTGGAGTTCAACAAGGGAATGAATCATTACACACCCTCAAACGAACGAATGTCCTGTAGAAAAGGGACCATTTCAAAAAAGAAAGGCTCGTCTTCTAGCATCATTTTTCAGGGGCAGATGTTTGTCTTTGTGACCCGCATCATTTTTTCCTTCTGGAAATAAACGACTTCTTTGAGTGGCATGGAAGTTTCTAGAATGACGTTACTGAGAAGAAGATTGGATCAAAGTGCTGACCCAAATTGACTATCGCTAAGTGGTATCCTGTCTTCGTAAGAACTGCTGGTATGCTGTGGTGATTTTCCAATACTGACCTACTTGGTGCGATTTTTCACTCAATGGCTCTCCCCAATATATCTCAATCTATCATCGACTCCCAACCTTATGTGAAGACAGGCAAAGGGTAGGTAATAGTGCTGTTGGAATATTTAGCTTGGGCATACAGTCATCCCCTGCCATCCCCACATGGAGGCCATGCCTTTCACCATCTTCTCAAGCTGGTTGAGCCAGCCATTGCAACAAAGTATGCCAGTCTAAAAGAGTTTAGATTCTTCTCCAAAGTTTAGGGTGAAAACTCACAAGAAAAACCGTGCAAACAAAAATTACCAAAGAAGAATACCTGGTGCTTAAGGTAAGAATCGATTTGAGGTGAAAATGAAGGTGACTTCGTTCAACATATTTGGGAATAAGGTCTTTGGTGCTCCCGGCCACATCCCTGACCTTTCCACTTTTGTCCTAAGGAACAAACATGCCACTGATAAAGGTGTCAACCCGGCGGGTGCTCCGTTGAAGTTGACGTCCGCTCGCTGCTCTAAAAAGACCTGAAGCACCATGAAGCAGTGTGAGGGGACTGACAGGATGTTGGCCATCGTCATCCCACCCTTCAACAAATTCATGAAACAAAAAACCTAAACAAATGTGATAAAATGTCTATGAACATGTGAAAATACTGTGTATCTAAATAGAATATAGTTTGAAATAACCACCAGCTCACCTCGGTGAATTCTAATCTTTCAAGAGCCTCCAATTTTGGTGAGGATTCCAAGGCTGGCTTTGGTGGGAAATTTGACGTGTCTATTTCACTCAAACCTGAACTACCATCTAGTTGTAGAGACATTTATAGTACTCGAGATCAGAGTGCATACTGCAAAAATGTACATGATGATCATATTTCATGATCATATAATCACAATATGTACATAGATGCACTTCAAATACAAAAGGTCATTGCTTTTTTTGGTGTTCTTCAAGTTTGGACGAAAATATCTGCTTGGCAAATCGACCATCTACCAAGGTCGATGACTCGATCACAAACCCGAAGGGAAGTCTCGAAGATACCCGGTGGAACATCATCACTTGCAAAAGCCATTTTTTTTTTGATTCGGTGGGTTCCACCGGTGTTCCACTGCAAAATTGAGAGATTTTTCACAGTTTGTTCAAGTGGACTGAATGATGATCTCCAGTTGCGCTTTTGAACAACTTGGACGAGTCCAAGCTACCAAAACGCAGTCACTCGGAAATGTAAATGTGAGCATGTCTCAAAATTACAGACATTAGCAGAAATGATTCCATATTGTTCCTACCAAAAAGCAACCTTTTCAATGGGATTTGGGGAGGTCCCTCATTTTGAGACACACCCATATAATTCGTGATCATGAATAGCAGCAATACTTTTGACCTTGGTTTTTTACCCCTCCGTCGTTTCTCCACTTGGCCCTCAAGGTGCAAATCATGGCGAATCAATTTCACTCACAATTATATATTATAAATTAAGATGTAAAATGCAATACCAGCTTGGAAGGATTCCCTTCCAACCCCACCTCTTTTCTTTTTATGGAGGTTTAGTTTGGGTTTGTATGCGGTCGCACCTGAACAATCTCGGGACTTCTGGAATAACCAAGTGCTGACATGCCCACCTGGTGAATCATCACAAACGACTTTAAACCATAGGCAATTGTGGCTGCTGGCCAACCAATATTCTGCGGTTGGAGTCGCTACTTGGATGGACCGAGGTTCTATGATTCTCTGAAAAGGGTAAGCTGGTGGCTGGGAGCTACGAAACATCACCAAGTAACTGATCAGTTAGCCATCTAAAGTCTACCAACCGGCCAATTCAACTGCCTAAACGATCGGCAAATTCTTTTCTCAAATCTGTCACTGGAAGACTTTGGCAAAAAAAACACCAGGAGCTTTCCCATCCAAATGATCTTGACTTTAATGGATGGAAACCTGTCACCAGTTTGTTTTCGAAAGGATTTTTGTCATTTCCCCAACAGCGGGAAAGCTTTGAGGTCTTCAGCCATACTTAAAAATCTTGGAGCAAACTGACATCTTGAAATCATCTTAAATGTTTGTCTTCTAGAGTTCTTTGGGGCACATGGCTTTCGCCTCGGAGAAGGTTCTGTGGAGGGCTCTTCCAACTCTTCTGTACATTTGACTCCCAGTCTCCTACTGGGGGTCAAAATTGCGTGATTCTCGACATGTCTCACCCATAAACCTCCGCTCTGCAGAAAGAGAGAAATCATTTCGGCCATTGTTACCGGACCTATCTGCATGGAAACTTATCTTCTCACTGGTCCGAACCCCTCAAGTGTCATGCAAGTGGAGTTTGATGTGAACAGGGGCCACATGTGCCACATCCTGACATCCATCCCTTCCCATCGGCGGCAAGGGAGGCCCCACCGTGTTGCAGGCATTCGGATTTCCCCGAAGGCGGAGCACTTCCGTGACCACAGCTCTAGATGTCATGGCGGCCAAATGCAAAGGGGTTCCTCAAACTCGGCTTCGCAGCTGATCCGTTGGTGCTTCAACGAAGGTGGACAAATCTGGATATATCAACCCTGTCGGAACCCCCCCCAAAATTGAACGAATTTCCCTCTAACACAAAGGACCAGGATTCAAAAGGAAAAAAACCCAATGGGAATACAACAGCACGGAACGAAAAACATGTCGCTTGGCATGGGCAACATGCATCCAAACATTACCTGGATCAATCACCATGTCAATTTACCCTCCTTGGAACTACCATATCCCCTACCAAGGCACTCTTGAACATTGCTTCCCCAGGTGGGATACATCAGTTCCCTGAAGGGTCCTTCATCAATATATCCCGACATTTCCCAATGTCAAGCAGCTGCCGCGTGTTAAACCCACCTCAGCTATTCCTGGAAGTCGAACATCCAAACCAGCACCATGATGCTCCACCAACTGCCGCACCATCCTTGATGTAAAGTCAGTCAAAGGTTGGAGCTTGGGGGGGATGGTGAGACTAGCAAAGGGAAATCCAATATGAAAGGGATACACCCTGGAAGATTAACATGGAACCTACAAATCACCCATTTAGAAAGGAACATGATCTTCCAAACCTCCATGACTACATGTTAATCTTCAGGGGTTTAGAGATTTCTTGAAATTCTGCCTAAAACAGCCTGGCTTCTTCACCTTAAGTATTTGCCAATGACTGACAAATCTGCAGATTTTAATTCTGGTTGCCCTGAAATTCAGTTGGGTTTCAAGTACCATTTCCGAGTTTTTCTTTTTCCCATGTCCTGAGTTTTGAAACGTCCCTCATTGTCTACCTCTATGAAAAAATCACAAGCACAAAGACTAATCAGCTGTCATTTGCTGTGTCATTTCGAAGGCTTAAAGGTGATTCTTTTATATCATTTTGGCATGTCACGGGACACGTCCCGATTCCAACTTGCACCAAGACGTCAACATGGAGAAAGATCACAAAAGGCATGCTTATATACAATTCTGGAGTTTTGCCCAAGCAAAGAAATGACATGCAAATCCTCACCTAAACATTTTCAGGAGTGGTGAATTGCATTTATCCTCCTGTAGGATCAAATCACAGAAGATCTAACACAACTTATGATCACTATCAACATCCCACACGCAGTTTGCTCAGGTGGTGGGGAACACCGTAAATCCATCATATTTCACCAGGACCAAAAACGCATGCTCAAAACTTGGACCTGACAATTCATAGATCTCAGTTCTGATATTAGAAACTCTATCCCGAAATGTTACTGCAAAATTGGTAAAATACATGATCCCATTCCAGCTGTAAAAAAAAATCTGTTGTCAACCCAAGCATCTGTAGATCCTCAGATAGGATGGCACATGCTAATGGCACCAGGCCACCGCAGCCTCCTTTCAAGTCGCCAAGCTCAAAGGCAAAACGGTCCATGAAGGATTCAAGCGACATACCTTGGGGCCAGTTTATTTGGCAAAAAACTGGAGAATTGGGAACAGAAAACCCGATGGTAAATTTGAAAACCCTGAAGATAAAAAACTCTAAAAACTAACATTATGTAACATAGAACCTGAAAAAATGTTTCTGTTTCAAGGGTTGCATGTTTAGAGTTCCATGTTGGGGGTGTACATTAGATGATTGGGGAAGGGTTTTGGATGGCTCTCCTATCAAGGGACAATTGGGTGTACCCCTAACGGTGTACCCATGGTATTTATTGTGTTCTCCAGGGATTCTTGGGGATTATAACCTTGCAAAGGGATTTCCCATAGGGGTACGTTGGTAGGGGTACATCCAACTATACATCCCCTGATCCTCTAGGCACATTCCTTCATATCTTTCAAGATGAACTTGCAAGGCTTTTTTCAACACGATGCCAAAATCATCCCGAAGATGCTGGAAACAATTTCGTTGTGGCATTTCCATTTAGCCAATGGAATCATAACGTCGAATCACTAAATTGAATACTTGAATAAAATCAAGGTCAAGGTCTCTTTACACCGCAAAACCATATAACTATTATAATTACTATGCTTGTATTTGACGGTGGGTCGGGATCCAACGATTTTTCCCCCAAAAAAAACTCTGCCAGGTTGATTGGACTACCCAAGGTCCCCGTCAGGTGCCAATGGAAGGGACCCAAACCCTTCGCAAAGACCCGTGGTTTTATATATGGAAGTCGGTGAACGGAGTTCGTTTGGTATTTACAGTGATTGTTTCATATTTCGTAATATCATTGGTACATATACCAGGTATATGATATGTATATATATATGTATATGTATGTAAATATCTGAATTATATATATATATATGTATATAAGTATTAAAATATATATATATATAAATACATGTAAGATCATATAAGTATAGGATACCCAATTCAGAATCACCTCTGAGAATTTTGGCCACCAAGAAACTTGGTGTCTCTAGGTGTAGGAGACGAAACTGCACCGACGCCAAGTAGCGAAAGAGGTTCTGTTTTCCACCTCGCTGTGGGGTGAAGAAACTGTAGGATTACTTGGTTGGGGTGGTTGTGGGGATAGAACAAAAACCCATCTGTCAAATGCTCCATCTTTCGGAGAGTACTACCCCAAACTCTTTAGTTCAATTTGGGGAGGATATGAAAAAAGGATATACAAAAAACATCAAAAAACACAACTGACTACCATTCAAGTTTTTTTCTCCGTTTGCAACGGTCATTCAGATCTTGTGGGATTCCCATGCTGGAAGAGTGCATTCCCAGATACAAGTTGAAAGCTCATTTTGGAAATTTCCCGGAAAAAACCCAAGAGACATGGAGAAATGGTTGGCATTTTCCAACAATTTAAGCACCTAGGTGAACTCTGGGACTTGAAGATAAAATTGCAGTAAAGCCAGCAGATATTGTCAAAGGTAAATGAAAAAAAAGGGATAAAACCGAAACATGATTGAACATACCACCTGGATTTTTTTCTAAAAAAATTGGTTCCTAGTTGCCTTGAAGGCAGATTTGTGGGGGCAGGTCTCAAAAACTGAGTCTCCCAAGTACCAAAGTACCGCTTTTTGTGGATTACAGATTTGGTACTGTTATCACCTTGCTTTTAAGTGAATGATCTTGAGTACCTTAAATTACATATCTTCACACGGTAAAAAAAACATCTTTTGGGTGTGACCAAAAAGCATCCCCCACGGGGTTTTCCAAAAAACAACACCGAAAACTCCCTTGGATCTTCGAAGAGAACCCACCGCACCATCAGTTTTGAGGCTTGACAGCTTGGAGCGAAAGGCCTCGGAAAATGTGACCAAGTGAGCATGAATCTAACATCTATTCAACACCACTGAATCTCAGGAAGTCACTGAGCTATTTTAGATCCTTACAATGATACTTTAAACATGTGCCAACATGTTTAAACTACATACAATGCCTCCTGAATCACGGAATCATTCCTACCCTTCTTTGAAAAGAAACCTACGACAACAATTTCACAGAATCTAAAACTTTCATCCTCTCCGTTAAAAACACCAATCAACATGGATCATCTTGACCATCTCATAGCAGGTAGCAGTCTGAAACAAACCAACGAAACCATACAAACAAACCTCACAGACGAGTCCCATGGACGTGAACAACCAACAACAAAAAAACGTCACCAGGGGGAAACAACTTCAAGACGACTTCTTCCCTGTAGAGTATTTTTTTCGTGGTCTTTTTTTGCGTTTTTTTTGTCCAAATTTTTGTGCTAGATGTTTGAACACATAAAACCTTTCCAACAAAAAGTCCATCCAAACCTAAGCCACTCCTTCTAAATACCTACAGAACAAATGTCAGTTGAAACAGTTTGTTTCGGACAAGTTCTACGTCCAAAATCTATCATCAATACCGTGAACACTGTTGACTCTTCCTCACTTTCACAACACCCGGGCAGCTTAGTCCCAAGTTTCTGTATGCATCACCTAGAAACCGCGTTGGAGATGTGGCAGATTTTTCTGGGACATCCCTAAACTTCAACATGGTTCCCACCATTAACCATTGAACAACTAGATATACTTTGTGTGTGTGTGTTTTTTTAAATCTTTTTTGGGGAACTTCTAGTCTGTTAACTACATTTCCAAGTCTTCTTTCACCATTGCTTTCGTGAATATCTCTTTGGCTCCAGAAATTGTGTCAACATTTCCATGTGATCTCATCCAATTAGAAATGACCCACAATTTCCAATGATGGACGTTTGAATACTCAGGCGCAAACATGACCCACCGATTAGCATGTTGGCAAACATGAAAAGTAGCCTAGGTTTCTAGTGGTATACCCATGTACCAGGAAAGATGGTTGGACTTTTATTTTCCATTGCTATCTTTAGATTTTCCTGGAAGTCAACCCCGCTTTTTTTTCCATCTGAAAAAGCTTCCTTCCGGGTCGATTTTTCAACCAGCAAATTGCCAAACTCGAAATGTCTTCATCATTGACCGAGGAAAAACCTAAAATCAACACAATTCGCATCATTCAAGGAGCCAAGAAGATGTTGAGTCATGTCGGAAAATTCCAGAACTACAATGGAACATCATTAAACTATATCCTTGCTGAGGGCAATCACCTGGGAAATAAACCTCTGTAGTGGGAGGTTAAGCGTCAACCTCAACTGGGCCAAATCGGAACACCAACTGCCTCCGCCACCTTTTCTCGATCAGACTCTACCGCGAAGTTGCCTTCCTGCCCCCAAAAGCGTAAAGCGAAGGATCCCGGTAAAATGAGGCGTGAACTAGTGAACTAAAAGGGGCTCAGCAGGTTCAAGCCGTGGACGGAAAATTCAGGGTGTCTCAGGGGGGGAAAAAGATGGGAACATAAGTTGTTAAACGCCCAATTTTAATCGAATTTTCATGTTGCCTCGCGGCTTTCTGACTTTTTATTCTTCAAGGAAGATCCTTAAAGTTTTCTAACAGGCGTTCCCAACAATGAACAATCGCATCCAAGGTAAATCTTTTTTGGGTCACCTGAGGTAGAAACAACTGATGGAGAACCTGCGATCAATTGCAGGGATGAAATTTGGATGGTGAAAAAAGCTTCGTTTTTGAACTTCCTAGCTTTCTTAAGAAATTTCAAACCTTGTGAGATGTAGCAGTCGCTGGTGAAGGAGATTCGGGGTGAAGCAACTAGAATGATGTACAATGGCCTAAACACCTGGTAACAGGGGAATGTTCATCCTACCCTTGGTAATTATTTCTGTAAAATGGATTTCAGAAGACCTACCGCAACGCTGCAATCACGACCCTCACTTGGGGAAGTTTCTTTTGCACCAGAAAATCTTCTCTCGGCCAAAACCCTTCACACTGCATGGTTACACCCAAATCCCTGGCCTGGGCACTGGAATGGATCCAATGAATGGGCATGGCAAATTCTGCTTGGTCGGAGTCCCGAACCTCTTGGTACCAAAAAAAAACGACAGTCCCAACGGTTTTGTGGGCTTGAAGATCGTCTCTCTGGGTGCTTTTCAACTGAGAATCACATATTTTTTTTCCGAGGGAAAGAACAAAAATGAAGTTACTGATGAGAACATCGGAATTTCATGGAATATCTGGAGTTCTGGCGTTTTTTCTTTTTTAACAGACCAAATGGTACTGTACAATCCGATATATCCTATATATAGAGCCCTGTTTGCACCATCTGACTAGAATGGGGAAGAGAATGACATGGGATTTTCCCATTTAAGGTGATCTGCCCAACTGCAAAAAAAACAACTGACCGTCTCCATCATCTAACCTTTGACTGAACTATCAGGTCTTGTACCGAAACTGGGGTTTATTCGCAACAAAGACGACTTCCCACAAAGGAAGCGCATGACATTTAAATCCAAATGAAGCTTATCCAAGTTTGAAGGTCGACCTCGAAGCATATGGGCCTTTGGATCAGGTGAAACCTAAAATCAGTCCAAACTGGGCCCAATTTTTAAATCCAAATTTCCCAAAAGGAAATCCATCATCCTGTATCCAAATTGCATGCAAATTTCCGGCAAAAAAACATGCAAAAATCTCACCCCCAAAACTGGAAATCCAGAACTTCTATTGACGACTCCCCAACATCTGCCAAAGCCACCAAAATCATGGGCGCTTCGGCTTGATGTGAAAGCCTCAGCATGCTCCACCAAAATCCGAGAAATCATTAGAAAGATTCAGATTTCAAGCTCATTACTAGTAGCTTTGCCAGGATTCTCTTCACTGCAAAATGCGTTGTTTTCTCAGACTTTCAAGACTTTTGTTTTGAAACATCTGGAAAATATCAACATTTGGGTTGACATCCGCATGCTAGAATTCTCGACAACATCAAATTGACCTCCAATCTTAGATTTGCTGAAAAGGGTTGGAACAAGCACATACTACTGAGGATATCGGATGTCAAAGTAAGAAATTACCTCAAAGGGACCTCCGTTTCAATCCTTTCACCTTTGATTTTTCGAGGAGATGCTGAGAGCACAGGTTCCGGGTTTCATCCCTTCTTCTGTTTCATTGTGGTAGCATCTGCAACACTGGAATCAATGATTCTTTTAAAATGGTTGGAGTTCCTGAAACACACATCCCCAACATCCATCTTTTGAAGGAACAACTCATTCAACATGGAAATCTAACACGCAGAAACTGTGAGTGACATGGTTCAGCAGTCACGGTTTATTGCGAGTGTCGAAACAAATTACGCACCGGAAAACGTAAATTCAATTCCCTCTAAAAGCCGCAATTTCTACTTTTTGGGTTTCAAATCGCGAAAACACATCCAGAATTAATAGCACAACAGTTGTAAGTCCCAGAAGTCTCGGCCACGAGTGGTTGATCAAAGCACATCAAATCCAGAAACCCTTTTCAATTTCAAAGCAAAGAAATTTTTTCTCTGGTATATTCATCTATAGTCCATATATATAATATATAAAATATATATAATAAATTAATATAATATATTATAATATACCCTCCGTTTGGAACGAGGAGTTTCCTATCCCACCTTTTTTTCGGATCCCGTTCGGAAAAATCATCATCCACTCCCAAAAGGTCCAAGGTACAAGTTGCACCAAACCTCCATATGACACCAACCACGATCCAGCCAGCTACAGTAGTCACAGGCCATATTCGTTTCCTTAGGGCCGTTCATAAAAACTCGATTTTAAGTTTCACGAGGGGGAATCCGAGGATCCCCGAGAATTGGGCTAAATGTAGGGAAGTCACCGACATAAAATGAAATGATATCTTAAGAAGCTTACTGGCGCTGAGTGTCTCTTTTTTAGTGGAAATGTATCAAACATGTCAAGATGTTAGCAATCATATGGTTTTGCCAAGTGGGAAAAAAAGGTTTGTCCATTTACCAGTGGCTTCTCAAAATCTTCCTAGTCGAAATCCTTATTGAGGTGTCCTATCAAAGGCGGCCGAACCGGACATGTGGGGAGAATTCCATAGTCCCCAACCATGATTGTTGCACCATATTTTGCACCTGGAAACATTGTTGTGCACGTATTTTCACAGTAGTACGTTCATACCTGGCAATCTTAGTGAGCAAACTTCACTTCTTCCTTGGTGATGAGCAACAGTTGAGCAACCATCCATCTGACATGTGGGGGTGTCCACCCAAATTAGGTACGGCAAGAATCAATCGGAAATTATTTATTTGAGTAGGAAGCCCAGCTGGATTTTAGGATTCCAAACTTGAGACATCTCCAAAAAATGCTCCCCATAGACTCTGTATGAATGTCTATGTGTATGAATGCATGCACATGAGATCACATGAGTATATGCCTTTGTATATATGTACACAATATAGTCTTGAATGGTCAGTGGTGACAAAATGGCCATCACCACACAGGCGGTACAATCATTTAGATTCCACAATGTTTTGTTGTTGTTGTTGTTGTTGTTGTTGTTGTTGTTGTTGTTGTTGTTGTTTTCTGTTTCTTCTCCCAGTTTCTTTTAAACAACATCTTCACTACCTGAATCCTTGGGCCAATGGAGCCGGAAACGAGTTCCGGTCGCTTCCGGCTCCACCAACCACGAGGTCATTGCAAGGCTCGTTGTGTGGGAGGCTGGGAACTAAGGCAACGAAGAGCTTGCAGGATTCCTGAGATCCGGGTCAGGTGATCATGGTTATGTCTATGATATCCTTTTTTTCCCTGACATAAACTATTATATATAATATATGTATTAAATAAACAAAGCAGCCAAGAAACAAATAAACAATGAATATGTAAATAAAAACAGCTAGATAAATAGATACAAAATACATATGGAGATCATAAATAATTCAAATACGTAAACAAATATAGAACCGTCTATTATATATAACTCAAGTGACTTCAGCAACATCACAGCACACTTCTTTGCGAAAACCTACCGGAACCTGCCCAGTGGAACCTCTCCCAAAGCCACCAGGAGTGACACCAATTTAGTCTTCAGTTGGGGAATTACTTTCACAATCTTCCCTAGATCATGTAAATTGCGAATGCCAAGGGCCAAGTGACATAGTGTTTTTTTTACACAAATTGATAGATTTTAACATGATGCAACTAGAATCGTAGCAGAACTTATACGCCACGACAGTTATGCCGTTATGCATTTGGATAAGAGGTCTGTGAGTCTGTGAGCCCTCAGGGTTCACGCTCATCATCTCATCACTTCGGGAAACAGTGGGAAACCACCCCATTTTGAGGGGAAGAATACACCTTCAGATGGAAACAGGTTTGAATCACCAGCCTGACAGAGGCAAAGGACAAAAAAAGTACCTTCTTTTGGTGTCTTCAATCAAAATGGATACTCAAATGGACACATGTTGGTGAAGTCAGATTTTGAGATTTTGGGCCCCAAAGACTGCAGGAGTTTGGATGAACTTTCTATGACCCAACGGATCAATGCTGGAAATTATTCACCTCAGGCATTTTGAAGAAAAGTCGCTAAAAAATAACAAACATCACTAGTAAGTTGGAAGTCTAGAGGACGCCAATGGAGATTTAAGTATAAACTGTATAAATCAAAGAATGCTACGTTGCTGCTTGGTGCCAAAAATAGTTGCTGTGGCTCCTGATTTCACTGCCTAATTCATCACCCTTGAGGTGAGAGTCTCAAAAAAAATTCTGGGATGTTGAAATTTTCGAATTTCACCCCAAAAATTACCAAAAAAAGGTATGAAAAATTCATTCATAAATTAATTTGGGAAAAAAAAACAACCACCAAACCCGTTTTTTCTTCCCTAAAGTGGCAACCGCAACCGCAACCCATCCTGATTTTCGATCCCAACTTTGAGCCCAGAGTCCACATAGAAAGGGATTGACTGAACCTGATGCGTGTCAGTCAGAAAAACAGATAAACTCGGTATATCTTGACATAGCTTCTAATATTGCAAGATAAATTTGTATCTAAAATGTATACATATAATATATATATATATATATACATATATCATATGTTCATATTTCGGGATCCATCTCCTTGTGTCGGCCCAAAATCCCATGAATCGACGAAGATGGGCGGCTACGTGCGACAATCAAAGACAATGCTATGCCAAAATCATCATCATCATCATTTTCACTTGCAACAATGCAATCTCTCTTTTTTAAGACAGTTTTTAGATAAACACCAGTCAACACCGAACAAAAAATCACACGCGTTTTTAACGATCCCTTCCCATTGAAGTCAGTTTCGTTCTCGAAACTTCATCACGCGAAAAGCCTTGGAAAGGGACAAGAAACTGATTGCAATACATCGGTCCTCATTTCACTGTTCTCTGCACTTTTCACGTCGATCTGCGGGATGGAGAACCAATCAAACCAAACGTAGGCATCTCTCAACTGCTCACGATTTGCAGGTGAAAGAACCTCAATTGCAACGCATGTTTAAAGGAACAAAAAGTTGGTGCACTCGACAAACCACCACGTAATGACCACGTAACGAAAAAACAAGTTTACACTATTCTTTTTGTCTTTGTGGGATTTTGAGGTGTACTGCAATTACTAGACCAGCACTATAATGGCCACACAGACCAGCACTATAATGGCCACACAGACCAGCACTATGGCCACACAGACCAGCACTATGGCCACACAGACCAGCACTATGGCCACACAGACCAGCACTATGGCCACACAGACCAGCACTATGGCCACACAGACCAGCACTATGGCCACACAGACCAGCACTATGGCCACACAGACCAGCACTATGGCCACACAGACCAGCACTATGGCCACACAGACCAGCACTATGGCCACACAGACCAGCACTATGGCCACACAGACCAGCACTATGGCCACACAGACCAGCACTATGGCCACACAGACCAGCACTATGGCCACACAGACCAGCACTATGGCCACACAGACCAGCACTATGGCCACACAGACCAGCACTATGGCCACACAGACCAGCACTATAATGGCCACATAGACCAGCACTATAATGGCCACACAGACCAGCACTATAATGGCCACACAGACCAGCACTATATGGCCACACAGACCAGCACTATAATGGCCACACAGACCAGCACTATAATGGCCACACAGACCAGCACTATGGCCACACAGACCAGCACTATGGCCAAAAAGGCCAGCACCATGGCCAACTTGAAGGGAATGGACCAAACCCAACCACCGAACCCCTTTTCAAAACGTCTCCAAATCTCGTGAAACGCCGTGAAGCCGTGGATTCGCCCGTGAATTGCATAGGCAAATCCAATTCAATCCTTGGGGTCAGATTTTTTTCATTTTTTTTCACTATCCAAGCTAATAAGGAGAAGCACTGGCTAGGGGCACTACCAGGCAGGATATAAGATATGGTGATTCACCATGTGAAACCATGAACAACTTGTGGTAATTAACTCATGGAAAATTAGTGGATTTTCCATCATTTCATTCCGGAAAGTTCTACATCTGCACAAGGCAGATTACCTCAAACCAGAGTGGCTAGTTTAATGTTCTGAATCTACCTCTACTTTGTTTGTCTTGGACTTTTAAGATCGGACACAAAACAATCTTAGTGACATGAAACTCAACTAGAGATGATGCATCTTTGGAACTCCCACAAAATTTTCTGAACATAAACATCTCAAAAACGTTTTGAAACAACTCCATTCCTGCAGCATTTTTTTCATCTTAAGGCTAAACGGCCAAGTCAAAAATTTCGGGATTTCTGCCCCTTCCTGTAGTCTAACATGGCATGTGGGCAATGAAAAAGATGAGAAAGGAGAAAGGATCTAAGCAAACGGTGAATTTTCAGACAGCAATCTAATCTATACCTATACATTAATATATAAATATATCAAACAAAATGCATGGTAATTGCATAGTAATATTGTAGTTCATCAGAGGGGTTGGTTACTCTTCCAGTAATCATGGTTCAATGGAAAAAGAATGTGGAACATAGAACCACTCCAACATGATAGTTTCCTGTGTAATCGGGTCCCTTTCCACTTCTTTGGAGCGAGGGTAGGTCGTTGCAACTTGGAAATCTTCCCTAAAAAACTGGAGCGAAGGTAAAAAGTTTCGCACAGCTTAGGATAGTCTCTGAGACACCATCATCTCACTATTGGGGACATCTTCGCAACCATGAAAAATATGTGGCAGGGTGCAGTGGCAAAGCAATTGAATTGAAAACACATCTTCCTTGACAGATCAGTTTTCAACCATTTGACAACTGGACAACACCAGGCATCTCGAATTTCAATCATTCAACACCCTTCGATCTATCCAATTCTCGTTTACTTCAACTTAGAAATCATTCAAGTTTGAGATCAATGGAATCTGACTTCTGAATGTTCACCTTTTGGATCAACGTGTTTCATCATTTTCGAAAATGGCGGCCCTGTCGCAACTGCTTCGTTGATTCGTTGTAGGCTAACACCACCCTCTGCCAAGGATCTTTGTATAGCCATCAATGATATTCGCAAGGGCTTCCTTGCTCAATGGGTTGATTGGTGCGTACCAAAAGCATTTGTACCACATAGGTCGCTTGGCCAGTCACAATGGAAAAGCAGCTAAAACATAGGTCCCTTGTGAATGATGCAATGGATCATGATTGGATCTGAGGTTTTGGGGCTGATCAGTCAACGGGTGAGGTTTCCGCCCACCAATCCCTTGCACATTGACAGAATGGAATCTTTTTGGACATCAAGAAAAAAGGCTGAGCCTGAAAATTGAGATTCGTCCAATACCATAGTTACTGAAAATGGTGGTTTCTACTAGGAATCTCTTTTTCCAGGCTTCCATTTTCAGATTCCATGGGGTGTACAATAAATCCGTTGACTGTGATCAACAAATCCCATGCTTCATGGTGCCCCAGGTCCTGGAGAATTTTGAACTGGGCGCCTGGCACGGGGTGCCCGAGAAAAAAAAAGAGCAAAAAGTCCAGGGGTCAATCCACCCCAAAGTCACGGACAGTAGCACTAGCACCTTAAAAAATGGCATCGTCTGATTCCTCGTGAGTTTGATCAAAATTCTTCAACCTCCGACGGGTGTCCCAACATGTCCCAACTCAGCCTGTCTTGTCGGGATGGTTCGTTCCCAACCATTGATGTGACACGAAAATGGAGAGGAAGGATGCTTGACACTCTACAACCAAGCCCTCTTCCAACAACTCCTGGTGGGTGAAAAAAAAACAAAAGGTGGGACGGAAAGGGACCCCTTAAATATGTGACAAATGAAAAATTATTTGGAATGTACCTGGCATGATGTAGATGGATGGGTGTCAACAACAGATTTTTTTAAAGAAAGACTACATCTCAAAATGAGATCAAATCAAACATGGGTGATGTTGGCGTCATTTCGGTCTTTTCGGCTTTAAATCTTGGCATGTATATGTATATATATATACTGTATATATATATAAATATTAAATACATGCATGGAAATGCCATGTCAGGTTATCTTTGGGAGCCTTCCCGGATCGCAAACTACTTTGTGCAGTGAGGTCGTCTTTGTCTCAATGTCGCAATGAATTTTGTCACCCAAATGTTTGCGAAATCTGCGTTTGAACATTTTCCATAGACACTTGGAATCGCTTGGATATCTAGAAAGTGAAGGATTTTTCGCACAAGCCAGTTGAGAAAACTTCAACCTACATCATGGTTTAAAAAGGAAAAACAACCCCAACACTTCAAACGAAGTAGAAAGTCTTCGCTAGTTTGTGAGCATAGCTGGTTTGAACGGTCCTAAAAAACATCCCCAAGGACTCCAAATTGCTGGACCCATACCAATCCCATGCGGGACCCGGCATCGAAAAACTACTGGGATTCCCTGCAATTTGCGTGGTCGTTTTTTTTGTTTTTTTTCCGGGATCATTTTGAAACTTTCTGAACCCATGCTAAGCCAAAGGACAAACTGTGGACATCCTTTTTTCCGAAGTTTTCAGAGAGTGAACACCCGAAATGGATCCACCAATGATGGTTTTTAAAATGTACCTCCTTTCAAATATGTCTTTTTTGGGTATGCATGTTAGTTTTCGGAGTGTATAGAAACTAGGCACTAGCGGTCTCAAACCGTTACTCGGAGCCACATACACCTACATTTTGCTACATTTTCAGGCATCTTCTGTACATACTCCTACACGTTTGTCCCTCCACGGAGTGTTTGTTTATTCATCCCCCTTGACCAATGGGGTGCGTGCACATAATAGCATTTTATAAACCAAATGTGTTTATGAAATGATCGGATAAGGTTCTTTGTTTATAGAATGATGTCCCTACAGGTATTTCATCTATAAAATGCTGTAACATCAAACGATCTAGAACAACGACGGAGAATGGATTTACAAGAAATCTTGCATTTATGAAATGATGGGGTCCAGCGTGGGGCCCAACACGTTTTCTTTAATAAAATGATGGCTTCCAGAATTCAATTAAATTATATATTTGAAAACGTATGTATTGAGTCGCATATAATGGGCATGACTTGCACTAGTTAACTTTGTCCAATTGCATTGACAAAACGTGCATTTTAACTTTCTGAGTTGCGTTTTTTCTGTGAATTCTTCATGTTTCCAATTGTATGCCATGTGTATTTCTCGTATGTTCGATCACTTTTTGAAAACGTGAGAACATGCACGATCATGCATGAACATACCTCTTGAATACACCCTGCCCACCTAACCAGCCACTTTATAAAGACATACGGCATACGTTTTATAAGCAAGTTGGGGCGATGGGCTAGGTTCACTGCGTATAAAATGCAAGTTTCAAGTGTTTTCCTTGATTTTCATGCGGAACCTAGTTGAGGCATTTTATAAACAACTTGGGGCGATGGGCTAGGTGCACTGCGCACACTGGACACAGTTTATAAAATGCAAGTTTCAAGTGTTTTCCTTGATTTTCATGCGGCTGGAACCTAGTTGAGGCATTTATAAACAACTTGGGGCGATGGGNTGATTTTCATGCAGCTGGAACCTAGTTGAGGCATTTTATAAACAACTTAGGGGGGCGGGCCGGATTCACTGAGATTTGAAACACAAACGAATATCACAGAAACAACGCATCTTGCAGCAAATCACCCAAATGGATACACATCACAAAACAACGATTCAGAAACACAGAAATTGCATTTGAAAGCAAACGCTTGGCATACATTTTGGTGACTCCTTTGATGGGGTTTTCACACGGAACAATTTCTGTGCCTCGGTGAAAATCAATCCCGGTTTTTGGATCACAAGAGCGCGGCAAAAAGGCCCCAAAACACGCACCAAAATCTATTTGTTTTATAAAAAGCCTCATCCCCAAAATGACAATTCCCAAAAGAAAATTACATCAAAAATCAGAGATCGAGAACTGATATTTATGAAATGCTGTTTGATTCAAGAAAGTTTGGTCACATCCAAAAAAAATAAAATAAAACCGAAACTGGTTTATAAAATGAGTACTGGTTAAGGCATTTTATAAGTGATAGAGGTTAGCATTTTATAAGGCATTGGGCGTGGGGGATGTTTATTCCATTCCTATTGAAGTTTTGGGTTGGTAAATCGGTTGATTGCAAAAGTGCTTCCTGATAGTGAAATGTAAAAACCAAACCCTTTCAGTTCTCCTGACCATCTTGGGTTCATATGGTAGGTCGACCTCTCCAATCTACACAAAGGTAATATCCTTTACTTTTGCGGAATGGGTGTTTTTAGAACGCCAAGGAAACTACCATTTCTACCCATTTCTGCTACATTTCATTGCTCCATAAGCTCCCCCAAAACAATGATCTATCATGCTTTGACCTGAGATACAAGAGAAGGAAATGCTTCGAAGTGAAACACAACTTTCACCTGACCAATCTATCGTGGTTTCATCATGTCTTATCGGATCGAAATCAAGAGACGAAATCACATCTAAGCGATATTCAGATGCATGCGTTGGTTTATCATGGAACTGTGGAACGAGGAACGCCCCGAGAAACAACTGGCTCCATCTCGTGACATCCAAATTCGAAAAGAAATATGGCAACAAAGTACATGTAGCAACCATTTTATCCTCAAGACTTTCGACATGAAACATCTTGAAATTACGAAAGCAAGCAGGCTCAGAACTCCGATCGAACAACTTTTTAAAAATAAATCTGCCATAATCTGCCTACACAAAATCTCTCCTGGTGCTTTTGCAAAACCTGCATCTTTAGGAGATCTTGCATATGGACCACCCACATTGGAGCCAATTGTTGGTGTTGACCCTCAACTGGCTTCATGGCTTTCAAGGAAACAAAGTTCCGCCGGATCGAAAAAAACCGCGGTTCAAAAACCGCGGTTCGAAAACTGCAAAGCTTCAAAAATGGCGAACCGAATCCCTGGTTTCGTGGCTTGAACCAGAATGGGTTTGTTGGCGATTGTTGGCGAGAAGTCAGGTTAAGTCAGCAAAACTCCCCCTATCGGACCTAGAGTATGTGTTGTTTTGCTGAAAGACCAAAAAGCCACCTGCATGGAGTGTTGTGATGTGTTGTAGTTGTTTCTTGCGAAAATCTTCACGTGCAAATCTCCAGCAGTTTTCAAAAATCGGATCACCACTTTGTTTCTTTTGGACCCCTATGCCATCGGCGACTTGGTCGACTTGGGGGCTTCCGAAGTTTCAGCATCGATAAACACATTGGGGCCACACTGAAGTTCAGTTTTTCCCGGTAAAACAGTAAACAAACATTCCACTGTTATAAAATTTGATGCAATGTTTCAAGTTTTCTTTGCAAAGAATTGCGGCCATCGGCAATCCCTCGATGAAGAAACAGCCAATTCATCAATTGAGCCACTTTGACGTGTTAGGATGTCCAGAAAGATCTTCATACGGAGGGAGATTTCAGGCAACAGGTGGGTTTTATATGCCTGCATCATGTAAGTCTAGGCATTGGATATTTGGTATATGTATATATATATATGTATAACTGGTAAATCTACATGGCCTACAAAGAGCCTACTAGAACCAGCACAATGCCATGAGCAAATCATACCAGTACCCTTTAACATGTGCCCTTTCCATGTAGAAACCTCGGAGACCTTGGAGGTAGGTCTTTTCAGATAGTGTTGTCCGCTTTGTTGCCCAAGACCCAGTGGAAAATGTTGTTCCCAAAATCAGTGTCCTATAGCTGCTACCATTTCCCCATGGATTATAACACTTGGAGTGTTGTAGAACCCCTTTCCAAAACTGAATTCGAAGGACACATAGCCAAACAAGCCTCCAACATCAGCGAACAAAGATTTTCTACCTGATTTCCATCCCCAAAAACCCTTCAAAAGGCAAAATACCGTTGCCCACTTGGAAATCGATCAAATTCCACCAAAATGCAAGAACCCCTCAACCAACTGCCAGATCTTGTATGATACTTCAGTGTTTTCTTAACGTATTTTTTCCCATTAAAAAAAACGACATCCCTCCCAACTGATCCAGGCACCAAACATGGGGGATGTTTCTCCGGGTTTCCCCGGGAGTGCTAACCGCTAACCCTTGGCCACCAGGCTGAAGAGGTTGTTTCCGAACATCGATGCTGCTTCACAAATCATGGCGCGCCTGAAGTGTGGGAAAACTACGACGTTTAATGGATGTGTTTTGGATTGAACAATCAAATAAAGGGACCCTTAGAAAAAACAACAAAGAACCAACATTTTAAACATAACGCAAGAAAAAGAAGGAGGATATTTCAAAATTTTCTGTGGCTGCACTCACATGTAGTGTCAAACATGGGGTAGGTTGACCAGCCATAATTCTGACAGAACACACTACCAACCGGCAATCTCCACAAATCAAGCATCGGCCAGGGTTGTTCCCATGAACGTCCGCCGCAGAGACATCACAAAAACGTTGGAACAAAAAACTAACCAACATTATACAAGAAAGATCAACAAAAAGAAACCCCTTTCACAAGGTGATTCGCAAACCTCCATGTTTTCAACCATTTTACGGATTTTAGATGATTTTAGATTGTAGGTGTGGAACCAAGTGGATTTGACGAGGACAACAACAACAACAACAACAACAACAACAACAACAACAGCAACAAAATACATCAACATACGCAAAATCTAAAGTCTCCATGATCTTTTCTGCCAACCTCCAGCGTTCTGTTTCTTTTTATCTGTTATCAGGAACTACCTAGACATGAGACAACTTCAAGGTGCCCCTCATGAGCTGCTATGAAATGAGGTGTCATACAATCATCTGTGGTGCCTTGGTCTTTTATTGAAACCAGACTCAACCAGAAATCGGACAACTTCAAAGTGACCATACCTCTCTGCAGCATACGAAGCCATATCAAAATCATCTGTGGCACCAGACTCAACCAGAAATCGGACAATGTGAAGGTGCCCCTTCTGAGCTGCTGTGTAAAGTGGCGTTTCTTCATAATTTGTCAAATCAGTCGTGGCTCGGTCTTTGAGGGCACCGGAATCAACCAGAAATCGCACAACTTTAAGATGCCCATTTTGAAAAGCCAATGTCGAGAGGCGTTGATCCATCATCTGTCGTGGCTTGCTCTTTGTTGGCACCAGACTCCACCAGCAATCGGACAACTTCAAGGTGCCCCTTGTCAGATGCAGTGAAACGCAGTGTTGCTCCAATATCTGTCATGCCTTGGTTTTTGCTGGCACCGGACTCAACCAGAAATCGGACAACTTCAAGGTGCCCCTGATGAGCTGCTATGAATAGAGGTGTTAACCCATTGACTGCTGCGCCTTGGTCTTTGTTGGCACCTGCTTCTATCAGTAAAGACACGCATTTGAGACTTCCATTGAGGGATGCAACACACAAGGACGTCATTGCATTTGCATCTTCAAAATTGGGATTTCACGGCTGGTTCAAGTGCTGCCTCAAGAAGCTTGTCATCATTCTCCTCACATGCCACCATGATGCTGGAGTTTCTGCAACCCGACTCAGGCTGCAAAAACTCCAGCATCACAAGCTGTACGACTTGAAGGGTAAATTCTTGATCTTCGATCCAGGTTTGATCGTCACCCAGTGGACAGCTGTCGTGAAGCAGCCGCTGTCAAAAGGAAGCGGGGGATGCCAAGCTCCTGCACCAAGCGCTTTTTTAACGCCTTACCTGAGGCATCTGCCAATTCCTCATGTTCAAAAGCAGCAACTGATTCACCAGTCACTGCAGAAAGCACTTCTAGCATGGGACTACTGTAAGAAAGCCCCTGAAGTCAGAAACAAATCTAAGTATCACATATCATTTGTTAAAAGATCTCGAACCAAAGTGGTTGACTGAGAATCATGCATCTTCGGAACAGCAGCAGCAACAACAACAACCACCACCAACAACGACAACAACACCGTGCGGCAGGTAGACCTGGAATGACCTGGAAAGGTTTATATAATTCACTGCTAAAACATCAGGCACTTTGAGAGTCGACCGTCAAATTACCATCCTGGAGTCTTCCAAAGGGAGTCCCTTTGTTCACAAAAGGGAGTCCCTTCATGCGAAAAACCTTTTAAATTGATGTTGAAAAGACGAGCGCCCTCAAGCTTCCCTTTAGGTTCCCAACGAGCAAATTGGAAAAGAGCGATCGCGAGCAGCTGAAAGTTACCGTTTTTTCTGTTCGGCCGGGGTGAGCCGTGGAAAGCTGTGGTGTTTCGTCCTTGGCCTTCAGACCCTCCGAGGAGTTGGAATGAAGGGTCAACATGACAAAGTAAAGTGAAACAGTTTGTATCACACGAAAGTGAACTTAGTGAACTTGAATATTCAATGAATCAGGGACACAAGATGTTCTATGATGTTCTTGAACTGCTACATCTCCCATACTTGCGAACAAACGTTTTTTCGAAGCCATCATACCACAGGTAGACGTTAAAAGATGTATGGAACATAAATCCTGTGGCAAACTGCCAATACAACTTAGGTCCACTTTCAACAACCGATTTTGCGGGGAACACGTATCTACAATTTACCCAAGCCCAAGGAAAAACTCCCTCCAAGCGAATGTAGCCTTAACATATTTCCACAATCTTTATTCTGCGGGAGCTGCTGTTTTTGAAGACTTGAAGCAGTAACACTGTAAAACTCAAAGCGATATCACAATTGAGATACTGTTTTTTTCAGAACATCTGGTCTCTTCTTCACCATATATCTGGCTCAAAAAAACCATGATGAAATTATAATCACCAGTCTCCAAATACATGACATGTCATGTTGAGAGATTTCTTCTTACTAAATCATCAAATATCTGGGTCAACAAAGAAATCCTTTCAACTAAAGGAACCATCTCTCGCTCCATCATGTTTTTTTTACTCTGAAGGATTTATTGTACCAGGAAACAGCGTGATACAGTTGGAAACAGTCAGTTAGTGGTCGCATTCCATTCACCAAATGCTTGTCAATGAATGTCAATGAAACAAAATTGTTCAATCGTCAATGGTTGAAAACCACTGAAAAATCTGGGAAGGATGTCGGAGAGGTCTGAAACCACCACTGAGAACTGAATCACATGTTTCGGGAAACTTTCTCTTTCTAACAAGCAATTGCTTGCAAAAATTCGCTTGGGCGCGTGGAAATCCATCATCTCCAGCTATCTTGGTGGTTTCTCCCCTTTTTGAAACGAAACATGTCCAAGCCAAATGGTAGATCACCTTCCCCAGTTCAACCATGTTGGGTTTGAAACCACCGGCTGCCACCTCCTTCGCTTTGGAAGATAGCAAATATGCAACATGAGAGATATACACAATACGCCGAACTGCCGGATGTCTCCATGACCGGAAGCGGCGAAAAACCTCGTGCATCCGACTGCAAAAACGTCGTGCACTCAGCCTGAGGGTGCAAGCCAGCAATGGCAATGCTGTCTCCACAAGCACTTCAGGTGTGGCCCATAAGGGGCTCCCACCATCCTGTTGAACTACAAGGATCCCATTTGGGAGGAAGGGCAAGATGGTTGTATATCAAACATATGTGCAAATCGCAATATTATTGCAATATTGCATGTATACATTATCAAACATAGCCGAGTCTCATTTTCAGCTTCTTACACAACTCGCTCACTTGGCATCATTTTTGTTTTCGTCGTAACTCCACCAAGAAGTACATGAACCGCAACTGCACGGCAAGGATTACCTCGTCATGTGGAAAAAGGGGAGTTGTTACAAGAAACCTGAAACCTGTGAGGCCTTTTTCGGAATTTTAATGATACACTTTTATTCCAATCTACATCATTTATGTAGGAAGCGAAGAGCCCCATTAAAAGCTATTCACAGCAAGGAGATCACAAACAATGCTAAAAACAACCCCTAAAACTCGGATGAACAACTTAAAAAGGACAGCTGCATCATCAGCAGCTCAACAACAACATCGCCAACTCGTCCATTCCTACCGTCCAGTTTGCCTTCGAATTTCCTTCTTCGTCGCTTCATTTCACAATGCGCATCAAATGACCAGTCTGAGCAATAAGTGGGTAGCCATCTAGTACGGATGGTTTGTCAGGATTTCAAGTGATTTTTACTCATCCCAATTGATGAATCCCCAATGGGTATGTAACTATATGAGTCCTTCCTCCTTCCAAATCACTTCAGGTTTTCCTTTTACATTGCTCCAAGGCCAGGTGCACTGGTGCTGCCATAGAGTAGAATCTTGCTGTAAAGCTCCAACAGTGGTGATGCCACGGAAGGCAAATGCACCTGCAACCCAAACAGGAATCCAACAAATGTATACAAAGGTTTGGTGGTCCAAAAACCCAGTTGGTCTTGATTTGTTCGGTAAAAAACATGGGACCCATCGTTGGCATCTTTTTGAAGTGGCGACTCTTTGCACAGTCGAACAAAATTCCGGTCTCATTGCAGTATGGCTATCACCTCCATAGTTTAAAAGGAACACTTTCTAAGCCCAAAGATCCTGATGCGGTTGTTGAAAACAATATAAAACTTGCTGGTTGAGCAACAGGGGGGAACAGGATTCGTCAAATTGGACTACTGTATCTCAACTTTCAAAACACATGAAACACAACCAAAAGCCAAACCACAATCCACAAAAGGAACATCAACAACATCTTGGGAAACCATCTCATTCATCTTTTTGAACAGCAACCCAACATTGCAATCGGCTCATGTTGTTCCCCAAAACCCTGACCTGTGCCAATAGGGCCCCTGTAGCTGTGGATGCTAATGGAAAGGTAAATGCAACATAACCTCAAGTTTTTAAGGTGGGCATTTTAGATGGTTCAGAAGGTGCTGTGAAATACAATGGATGGACCCTGCTAGTGATCCAAGCCTCAAGAGATTTCTGGAATGAGGACTGTTTCCCTCAGAGAGAAATGAAAAAACTACAGTCGGAAATCAACCACCTCAACAACTATGCAGTCAGTGCTTGAGTCCACACATCTTAACAAACAGAACATTTTTAAGGATAGAATAAAAACAACTGAGCAATCTACAATCATTTCAAAACCAATTTGTGGCTATGATATGCCTATAAGGTCATTTTGGGTAGGATTCTCCAATGCGAACCATTCCTAAAAAAACCACATGGGTCGGATGCTTAGGCGAAATAGGAGTGTTTCTGGCAAGTAAAATATCTTGAACACTTTGAAACCACCACCTATTTTCTAATATATTATATATAAGCACTATTCTTGCCGGGTTGGTTCCCACAATACCTGGGAAACAAAGGCTGGGATTCTTGTCAACAATTCAATTTCTTGTTTGGAATCTCTCATGAAATCTGCACTCCACCAGAAGAAACAAAAACCCAACACGTTGTTGAAGCAACACACCGAACGGGGAAAAACAAAGGGTGCACTAGGCACTTTTCACATCCTTGAATACGATGTGAAACGTGCTCAAACTCTGTCATTCCACTTATAAGCCCCCGTTGGTTCATAAGGATTCTGGACTCTCAAGCTTATCATTGAATTTTCATGATAGAAACAGAAGCGATAGTGAACGAGAAGTGATTTGACAATCCGTATGTATGTATAAATGTAAACCAATATCAATAACATACATTCATATATTACAATATATATGTATATATATATATATATATGTAAGAATTTGCACATATATATATATATATTTATACATATACATATATGGGTGTTTCCAAAAATGGTGGTACCCCAAAATGGATGGTTTATAATGGAAAACCCTATTGAAATGGATGATTTGGGGGTACCACCATTTGAGGAAACACCCATATAAATATACCGGATGTACATCTATTGTAAGCCAAGTATTCTCCAGAAACTTCGCTTCTCTTCCTCACGAGTCACTGGGATGAAAGTTGGTGGCCCATAACGATCGCCTGAAAGATCCGTTTGAAAAAAGGGTGGGAGTCCGGGAACCTCCCAGCAAACCCCCCATGATTTAAATGGAAACCGAACCCAGGAAAAGGTGCACCCCCGAAAACTAACATGTCCCCTAAAAAGGAACTATTTCAGTAGGAAATACATCTTCCAACCATTGATTTTCAGGGGACGTGTTAGTTTTCACGGGAGTAGATTGTTGGCTTGAAAATGTCTGAAGAGTTGTCAAGATTTGGAGCTAAACAAACACCGAAAGTATGGGTCTGAAAATGTTGACCAGCTGGTCGAGAAGTGAAATACAACGCAAATTGCACAAGCCCTGGTCAAAAAGAAGATGACTATCCTTCCGCTTAGATTTTTAAGGAGTTCATTGTTCATCGACTATTTTGAGGGCTCCATAGCAGTAAAGCAGAAAAACCTTTGCCATTTTTCATACACCTGGGGCAAATGATCCAGAAATGGAAACCACTACACCCAACATCTTGGGCAAAAACCGTGACCCCATCAATGGTCCATTTCGCCGGAAAAGAGGGATTTCCGACATATAACTGAAGTAAAACGAGGAGTCCTTCTACAAATTCAACAAACTACTTGGGTGGCTCAGCATCTGGAACAAATTGGAAACATCAAGAAACTGTGAATTTCTGGTCAAACGACACCAACCTCAAAACTGCCAACTTCGGATACAACTGAATACAACTGGCAGCTTCTCCATCCACCAGGCAAACCTCCCAGGGTGGGCAAACCTCCCAGGGTGGGAAAAACCCTACGTTTAACCTGGCCGAACTTGTTGCTTTTCAGCGGCCTCACCCACAGCAATACCAAGGTGACCAAGAAGGAAATTGTGCTATCCTGGGTTTCAGGTCGGCTTGTGTGGCATAGGGATTTGTAAGGTAGCTCTTTCAGAATTCTATACCAATGTGTTCATACCTGCAGTATTGCAACTTCGCATGTTGAAAATCACGATATCCTATAACTTCTTCCCTAACGACAATTTTTTAATTTGTCATCAAAAAACGAGACTTGCATGGCATTTCCCACAGTTTTATTTCACCGAGATGTCTTTCTATAGTTGTCTCAAAGTTCATGAAGGCCTCCCATCAGAGCGTATCGTCACTTTTCGTTCTCAAAAAAAATATGCAGAGTTTTGGTTGGAAGAATGTCAACCACCTTGCTGTCATCAATCCGAGGTACTGCAAAGAGCAGCAAACCCATCAAATCACCACCTGGCTTACCTGGCATCTGTGGATGTCTGTGGTATTTTTCTCGCGAAGATGAACTCGGGGGATCCAAAGATTTGAAGATTTTACAAATTCATAGATGATTTAATGCATACCAATATATCATTACATATATGATTACGTATTTTCAATCCATTTTCTTGGGTACTGTATCTATCTAAACTCTTCCTTTTTCAACACATCAAAGGCTTTCTTAGACACTGCTCATGCGATCAGAAAGTAGAGACGGCTTCATTGAAATCCGGCAACTGACGACTCAGAGTTGGGAACTTGGAAATTTGCTTAATTTGAGCCCCTTGAAACGTCACCTCTACTTCCATAACCATTTGACAGCATGTTTCAGCTGAAACATGATCCTATTATATCCTATTGTACGGGAAACATTCGAAATCATTGGAAAACGGGGGGGCGCATTTTCGAATGAACGGTGTCAAAAAGCAATGGAAACACTGGAGGTGACGCAAACTGGAAGCGGGAAGCAGCTCAAGCAGTTGGTCGAGCCACTTTCTTGGAAACATTTGCACGTCAAAATTGGATCATCTCCCCCCTGCATGTGAACATGTCGCCAATACTTCAGCAAACTCTCTACAAATTCCTGAAGGTGAAGAGGATCCCACAAAAAGGATATCTTGAAACATCATCTGTTCGGAGATAAGCAGGACGGTGGTGAACAAACTTTATCCTTCTTGAACTCCACATCATTCTAACTATTATCCGTATCAATTCATATCAATTCTATATCATCATATCATGCAATATTAATCCTTGAAACCCTTCTTCTTTGGAGATCTGTTTTTAAAGGTGGCAGTTGGGAAGAACTTAACAAGCCGTTGTCAGTGGGCCAACCTCATCTGCATACCACCCTCCATCTGATGCCCAGTGACCCATGCTCAGATGAACTACTGTGAAGAAAGAGGCCTGAGGGGTGCGAAACGACGAGCTGCAACAATAGAGAACAACAACACAGTTTCAAGGTCCCGAGTCCCGAGGTAAAGGCCCGAAAATTGGAATCTTGGAAATCCGGGGATTCCGGGATTCCTTTCGCAACAAGCGCATCTTCAAGCTTTCGCTTCCTGAGATAGAAAAAACCTCCAACTTTAAATACTCAACGAACCATTAGCGGATGGTGATCTCGCAAAACTTGGGTGCCATGGCGTGCCCTACGCCCATCAATTTGGAAGCATCATGGGGGTCTCTACAGTTCCAGTTGATGGAGATCTTACGTATTGACATTAGATGTATCACCCAACCAACCACTGGTGGTTGAACCGCCCAGTTGAAATATGCAGCCGAAAATGAAGATCGACCCAAAAAAGAAGGGTGAAAGGAAGACATCTTTGAAACCACTGACCTAAACAAGCTGGAATCGAGCCTGTTAACAATCTACAATTGAAGATCCAGCAATGAAGATGTCGACCAACATGAAAGTAATGGTCTTATCAAATAAGCAACGGAAAAAAAACTAACAACAAATTCATCAGTGTATGCTCCGGAACTTTACCCTTTCCATCGCACAGTAAATCCCATTTCCATTTGGCGATACTGATCCGTCTTCACACCACCTTTCAAGGGAGACGGAACATATTTGTTCCAAACTCTGTTGAAGGTCACGACTCAAAATGCTAGATTCAACTACCCATACCATCCATGTATGGTATATTCATCTACATGTACCAACGTACCATAAAAATGATGCAAAATGTACGTAAATATACCATACATGGATCCTATGGCTTATGTATTGAATCTGGGCAGTTGTGAATCCCCAGTGTGGGATACCATCACATCCCACCCACCAAAACCATCTGCTTCAAGGTTACTGGTGCCATAAACGTGGCCATGGCCGCATTGGGTGTGACAGTTTTCCGCATCTTCCACACAAAGAGACCTTGGCAGACCAGATTCTACACCCCCCGAAGTTGAACAGTTGGCCCCTGTTAAAATGGTGCTTGGAAGACTAATTACTTTCCTATTGGGTTTGGGTAACTTTTCAGGGGCGAACTGTTAAACATCAGGTGGGTAATTTGTGTGGCAAAAGCAAAAAACCGAAAAGGAAATTTCAAACGCTGAGCTTTCGGAGCTGGTGTCTACTTTGACTTCGAAACAACCAATAGAAGCACCCATTGTATCCCATTGTTCTCATCAATAAACACTGTCATGGACCATTTTTGTGTTTGTATTTGTATCATGCACTTATCATCATTCTTTAGATACACAACTGATGAACTCTATTCAATCTAGGAACGGCATATCATTTGTGAACTGTACAAATGCCGATCATATCTAGCTGCCTCTGCAAGGGACTCTAGCTAACATAGCTAGCTGGAAATCCACCATGAAAGCAAATATATTTTCTATTTTTCTGTTGGAAAGGGTTTGTTCACCAAAAGAATATGACATCAACATCTAGGTCCAGCAAAAATCGGACATAAGGCCATCTTGGGGGATCGGGTCGCTTACTCAACTATTCAGTCAAACATCTCCAGTTCAGGGTGCCAAATATGAAGGGTGATGGATTCTTGGGAAACTTGTGATACTGTTGATGTTTCAGAAATCCGGCTAACCAGTTGAGGTTGGTAGTTTATCCAATTATTTGCAGGGTTTTATACATCCCAGGTGGTGCAAGATTTCTTCCATCAACAGTAGTTGCATCTTGAATTTCAGCACCAAAATGCATCACGATCCCTGGCTCCAATTCAATTGGCCCCCAAACTCACCCCATTTCGCTGGGAATTGTCTGAGGCACATCTTTTTGCCCCAGGTTTTTCTGATGAAAAAATTGACAAACATTTGACAAACATCACACACTCACACAAATCCAAGGATTCCGATCAAAAACACCCAATCCCAAAGGTTTCCAAATATCAAATCCGTTTTTTTTAAATCATCATTCGTTTCTTTTGTTTTTGATGGTCTAAGGGACGATAAATCACCACCAACTTCAAAGGAATGTAAATCACCTTGGCCGAGGACAAATCCAAATCGGACACAAATAGAAATGCTTACACTCCAGAAATCTGACATAGATACCAAGAATTGCCAAAGGGAGTTACCTTTTCCAAACCCCCATTTTGGGGGTTCCATGTTAATTTGCCAGGATGTAGACTTTGTAGATTTTGAGTGCTGGATGTTTTTTTGGATTTATTTCAAGGTTGCCTCCACATCCAGACAAAAAAGCAGTAATTATCTGAATTAGGCGTCACTAACCTCCAAGTTCATGAAATAAGCTCACTTTTTTTTGGGGATTCCGGTTCTAAACGGGATTTTGGTGTGACATTATGTGACGTCACAATAATTCACCCAAATCTATTCAGCATATCCTGCGTCAGGAAGTGATCAAACATATTTTGAACATTACACCAAACGCTGAAATGAACCGTTTGAGCAATCAAGATCCTCCCAACAAGTGCAGGTACTTTGGCTTAAGTACTTATGTAACTTATATACATCAGGCATCAATAGGTACCACCGATATGACCATACGCGTCGAATATGAATGCTTACATCCCAATGTTCACCAAGTAGTCCTTCCCACATGACACTTCTCGCAGAATCCCTGTGCATCTCAGAGCGCAGTACGTCTTTATGGAAGAGTAGGTCGATTTCAGTCTTTTGCCCAGACTTGAAATTGAGAGGTTCCATATTTTCCTCAGAGTTTCTACTGCAAATTTCTTGTAAAATTGGCATAGCATATTGCCATGATTCATCAGTTTTTTTGGGGGAATGTCAGGCGGATGAAGGGACAGCTTTTGACATTCAGGGCGATGTTCTTCCTCAAAATAAACATATGAAGATGTCAAAATTAAGGGCCTGGAAAATACACGATTTCTGACGGTTCCTTACCATGAAACATGGATTCTTTTACATTGCACTCATATAGAAGTAGTCATAAGTAGTCAATATATTGTTTCCAATCATTTTCATTCAACGAATCGTATTTCCAAAGGATCCATCTTTTCACAAAAGAAACTGCACTATCCCTCGTATCCATTGTCCCCACTCAACATTCCACTCATTTGAGTGACAATCGTCAGCCAAAACGAGAACGGAGTTAAGGCCTTCAGCCATTCAGGTCCTGAGTCAGGAAACTCAAACACCCAACACAGACTACCGCCCTGGTCCCTGATGCAGACCGACCAGGGTATTTTTTTGGGGTGAAATTTCCCCATGATATGCCATCCAATAATATTGGCGAAAGTCATGTATATATTATATATATAATTTATATAATATATACATATCTGCGAAACCAGCATCCCAAGGTGCTTTCTGTCTACTCAATCACTCAAACATGAAGGCAAATCAGACACATCTGAAAATGAGACTGTACAAGACATTATAACAAGCTATGGCGGGGCTTAGCAGATGATATTCCCAAGGCAATTAACAATTGGACTGTTCCAACATTCAAAACGGTTTGATTATGTTTGATTCGTTTTTGATATCTGCACCTCTATCCAAATCAGGTTTTCCAAACCTAAAACCAGGTGTAATTCCTAACAGGAACCCCTTCGCAGCGGTTGGCGGTTGAGTCTCAACAAATCAATCACGGAGCAATCCCAGATCATAACACTACGCGAACCAATCCCACGTATCTTTTCTATGATAGCACCCGTATGCAGAGGCTGGAAATTTACACGTTTTGGAAAGGAAATATAAACACGGTTGTTGTGAATGGAAACTCGATTTGTTGTTCTTTGGAAGACTGGAACTTTTTCCCAAAGACTTCAGGGTCTGTCCGGTCTGTCCAAAAATCACACCTGGCCACTTTCACCACCGAAAACACGGCAATAAGAACACATGTTGTCAATTCTCATTACCTTCCTCTACCAACCAACTTACCATCTGGATAAATTATAGGAAAAAATGTTTCATCAATTTGGATTTTCCTGTACAGTTCTGCCATTTTCAAAGGATTCTGGCACATGTCACTCCCTTTTTTTTGATCCAAAGATCCCACCACTGAAGCAGAGACATTGGTCATGCCAAAGAGCAGCAAACCTGCACAAGTTAAGGTCAGGATGCTGCTTGGTGGTTGGGTTCCCCAACCCATTTGAAACATATGCCACCGTCAAATTGGATCATTTCTCCCCAGGTAGATCCGGGATAGGTAGGGGTGAAAATTTTTCACATATTTGAGTTGCCACCCAACCAATGATGCCATTGTGACATGTCAAGTGTTTTTTTGATTTTTATTTTTAGTAGCACGTGACATTATCTGGTTTTTCTCCATCTTTTCGTTGCAAATCCATCTTTTCGTAGCAAATCCCGACGAAAAAAATCATCAACCTTGGGGGGGATTGGCCGCTTTTTTAATAGTATATACTGACGAATCCTCTTATAAAATTCCTACAAAAAAGAAAAACATGAAAATCCTATAAAATCCCTACATCCTCCTAATATGACCTCCTAAATAATCCCTATAAAAATCCCTGACAAAGCTGGCTTTTCTCAAACTTGGAGGTTTCAGAGGTTTCCACCAATTCCTCTCCGTTTTTCAACATCTTAAAACGGATGTCTCCCAAAACCTCAAGGATCGGTAAAATGCTTGGACATGCTGTTTTTCCTTGTGGAAAAGCAATGAGCAGCAGTAGTTTTCTTCTTTTTTACCCGAATTTTTCTGGCACATACTTAGATAACTTATATTCAGAAAAAAACAAAAAAATCTAAAATCATTATCCTGACCCTACAGTACTACCTATTCACCTACTCCCGAATCTACAAATCCATCCCAACACGAAGGTATGACTCTTCGAGTTTACTGAAACTATTGGTATCCCTTGGTACAAAACGACTTTCCATCAACAAACCCCCTTGGTTGGGATTTCACTTAGAAAGTTGCAAGGCCATGCATTTTTAAGAAACATCTAGATACCTATTCTAACAGTGGAAAAAAATAGAACATCTGCACACAGTTGCAACACCTATCTAGGATTCACCTAGTAGCTGTTTATGGGTTTGAGGGTAAGGAAGAGTTTCACTGTCTTGATTCTCTGGAAATTTCCAAGTCTGCAAAGTCTATAGAGGCCTTTTGTTGGGGTATCAACCAGCATTGGAGATTCGAGGTCTTCCTAAAGAGGCAGGTTAAGTGAATAAATTGGAAGAGTTCGAACCTGACATACCTGTACATTGTTTTTTCTGCAAACGCGCTCACTCTTTCCAAAACGGATCAAAAAAGGAGAATTGGATGAATTGTCCATATTCAAGCTGAAGTGCCGGCATTCTGTTTCATGGTCTACCATGGTGTACCAACCTCTTTATCGTCACGCCCTCCCAAACCCAGCCAACATTAGTTGCCTGGAAACCAGGATGGATCTGGCCACAAGCCTTTCCTCAGCACTCCGAGTCGAGTCGAATCAGATTCCCATTGCACTCAACAAAAATCGTGGCGGGTGGAATAGCTCGGATTCTTGTTTTTTCTCCAAGAACCTGTCACTCAACTGTGAAGTTGAACCTTTTTTTCCATGCTTTTTCAATACCTGAACTCCACAGAGTTCATCTGCGCAAGTTCTATTACTGTGTTTCACCAACCAGAACAACCCTGAGAGTAGGGCTACTATTCCCTATCCTACCTACCATTTGGAAATCCTTTACCGGGTGAAGTTTTTAGGGCTTGCCCCCATTGAGTCTCTTCCCCGTCAGAAACATCGGTCAGGTATCATCTTCTCCAAAGGTGTTGAAGATGCAAAATGCTGGTAGCCACATAGCCGGTATTTTCGAAGGATGAATTTCTCTTGGGAGACGTTGACTCTCAAATTCACGATAACTATACAAGGAAAAGACAAGTGTCCGTACATTCAGCAAAGCGAAACGGGTTGCTGTAAAGAGTAACAGCAAATGGCAAAGCAAAATCGCACACCTCAGAGTTCCGAAAAAGCGTCGCAGGTTGCAGTTCAGCAACTTGGGGAAGCAAGAAGCTGAACATTTGTATTGCATCGATGGCCGAAGAAATTTGGAAAATGTTGCCAAATGAGATCACGTTTCCAATGAAAACTCATGCAACTTAAGTGAGTTATTTCATCATTTACGTTTTGCCTAAAAGTCGGAGGTCTTGTTTTGGGGATTTCCCTGTGATGCGGCAAATTGTAAAGCATCACGCAGACGGAGGTTGATAGTGAGGTCGTGGCACACTTCCGGTCCTTTGCAAGGATTCCTTTAGGGAATTATCCTGCTATAGGATTTCGCGAATTTCACAATGCCGCATTTCATATTGATAAATCGTGCTCTGCTAAGACTCTTGCATGCGGAGGTCATGATTTTAATTCCACCCCTGAAAACTAGGATCTTCCATTGTCATTTTAGTTTTCGTGAGGGTCATTTAAAAAAATAACGTGGTGGTTATATAGTCTTACAGTTCTGATGTTTTCCAGCATCAAAGTCGAATCTACAAGAAAAACGTCATGGCCAGATCGATCTCTTGGGTGAAGCATTTCCGGGCATTTCCGATCCCCATCTGCTCCGTTGATTTCCCACTCTAAGGAGGTCTAAGGAATCCTGAGACGAAGTTTCCGCAAACCCCAAACAAAACAAAAGGACATGTTTGGATATCTTTGTGACTTCTTGGTGTTACCAAAATAGAATCACCATACAATTCCATATCAAAGTTTCAAATCAGTCAGGTTTAAGACAACTTTTAAGTTGCAACAAAAAACCTTCAAATTGTGCAGCCGTAAATTACACATTGGTTCTTATAAAAAATCAATTTTTCGATTCTGCCTCTCCAAGGCACTGCGTGGTGAGCAAATCGATGATGTCTTCATTCTTGAACCGCAGCGCTAAGACCTGCAAAATGAGGCTTGGAATTGCTTCCAAACGCAGTTGTAGAAGGATGTGGAAATTACAAAAACAACAAACATATGGAAATCTGAAAATCCCACCACGCCCCCCAAAAATATGGACACCCTGACAATTGAATGAATGCATATGAATGCCATTTTGTGATAACACCCGACAAATGACCAAGAATCCTTAGAAAGAAGTACCAAACAATGAAAACACAGACCCCTTTCATCCAAGGTCATCATCAAATTTTTTTCGTGAACTCTAGCAACAAGAATTGACCATATACAAACTGGAATTGAACATCGAACTCACTGAAAAATAAACATGGTTGCTTGGGCCTTTTTAATATAGACAGTACAACAATTTTCTTTCCAAAAAAATCATCTGGCAAGCTACCAAAAATGCATGCATGAAAGTGTTTACAATACATCTAGTCTGTCTACTGTATCTCGGCTTTTTGAATTCGCTTGCACCAGTTGTCCGAAAATGCTTCGTCTTCCCGGCCATTTAGCCTCCAATAATCCATACAAATACAAGAGCTCAGATGCTTTTGAAAATTGAAAACCCACAAAATCCTCAACAGAAAGGGACAATGTTCATTCTGGTAACTCACGGATTCAAGAGGCCGGAAGCGGGTTCGAACGTGGGTCAAATCAGAGAAAAAACCAATCCCTGAGGCTGTCAGACACAATGAGACCTCCAACACACAGCTCACCTTTTTGTGTGGTTTTTCCCTCTGACGTCAAACATGGGACCATAAACATTTTGTTCCCAACAAAAATCACCAACAACAAATGCTTGGCCCTTCCCATCCACCTGCATTGTTGCTGGAGCTGCGCTTAGTGCTGCCAAGGTGGCCGGTTGTGCAGCATCGCCCAAAAACGCTTTGGGACGTAAGGCCTAGGATGGCCCAACTGGGTGTGGAAATCTCAGTGAACCAGTTGACAAAATCTATTGCACTGTAATAATTCTCAACCATCAACTAAACACAGTATGTAGATCAATCACAAATTCAAGGCGCGTAGCTCAGAAAACCAAACCTTGAAATCAACAAGTATTTGTCATATTCATTTTACGTTACAACATAGTTGGCTTGCGATTTACGTGGTTTGAAAAAAACCTTTCTCATTTTTGCAACCTAGCTGCACACAAATACACAAAATAATGTAATTGTAGCAATACAGACAAATACGCGCTGCCATCGCTCTCTTTTTGTCTTGCAAAGGGCATCTTTTTCCACGCACGCGAAGTTAAACAAGTTTTTCCTTACCTGTCAGGTGAGGGTTGTTAGATTTTATGTTGGTCTTCTCCCTCCGCCTTCCTCCTTCGTCGCCGAGAGCCTCACGTCTCCAGTGTGCGCTGTCAGACCTCCACCGAGAGCAGCCACGGCCAGTGTTCCCTGCCGGACCTCAACCACGAGCCTCTGCGGCCAGTGTTCCCTGCCGGACCTCAACCGCGATCCTCCGGACCTCGACCCCGAGATCGAATGTCAGAAAGAATGTCAGAAGATATGTCAGCAAGAATGTCAGAACTCATTTCAGAAAGAATGTCGAAAGAATGTCTGAAGAAATGCCAGAAAGAATGTCACAAGATACGTCAGAAAGAATGTCAGACAGAATGTCAGAAGATATGTCAGAAAGCATGCCAGACAGACTGTCAGGAGAATGCCAAAAAGAATGTCAGACAGAATGTCAGAAACAATGTCAGAAGATATGTCAGAAAAAATGTCCGAAGATAGCCTCCAGTCAGTCTGTGAAGTTGAGAGTCACCGGACGCATTTCCGGAGATTCTCGCGTGACACGATCACGCTGGCATAAAAATCTAACGTGGCTGTTTTGAAATGTCATGGTGGGGGTCACTCTGAAGCACGCAACCCCGCCCACCAACAAGATTGCAAACACAAGACAAGAACAGCTGATCCCACAATGGGCTATTCCCAAATCAACTGCGTGTGCAGGATCCTCAACATCGAATCTGAAGTGGAGTCAGAAACTGTTTAATTTTAAGAAAATGGTTCTGTGCAGCAAGCTCCTTTGATGTAAATGGCCTGACCTTCAAAATCTGTATCAAGCTAACACGGAAGGTTTCTTATGAAATGACATGCAGGGGTTTACAAGACAATCAGCAGCCCCATCCTATTCCATCTCCAGTCCACCCCATCCAGCCATCACAGAGGATTTTTTGCAGCCTCAAGTGGCCATGTATATCTGCATGTCTTGGCAGCCAGAAAAGTTGCAAAACAAATCATAAATTCAAACAGAGGCTGTTTGAAACATCTCGATCAACAGATCCTTTCCAAAAGTCGTCAGAATGTTCGCCAAATCATCAAAAATCACCACAATGCATCGCGATGCTGCATGTGGACACCTTTCACACCCAAGTATGGTTGCACAATGGTGTGTTTGCCATCTAGTTTCTGATTCTAGAAGCAATACTTCTTTTTGTGCTGCTGCAACAAAATCAGCATTCTTTTCTTTTGGCTCTATTCGTCCCCGAGTGTTCCCTCTTTGGACCGTAGGCCTTAGCCACCAACAAATCTTCGAATATGTTGGGGATTTTCATCAGCGCAGATCAGAAAATCTCAACGCCAAAACGCAAGTTCAAAATCTTCAAGCTATTGTCGTACAAATCTGGATCATTTGAAAAATTCAAGCAGATGGTGACCGGTAAAAGCTGCGGATCTCATAAGCCTGAGCTTGGGATGGTGCCTCTGTAGCTGCCTTGGCAGCTTTTCCTTCTCCTTCACAGCTTTCAAATTATATAGACGTCAGTTTGCGACTCGCCAAGCTTGTGAAACTCAAGATTGCTCTGGCGCAATGCACCATGTTCTAAAAGAAAGGCCAATGCTCGATCTTGCGCAGAATCCTAGGTCTCTCTTGCTTGGACTCAAAGAAAACTGTGACTGGCTAAGAGGAAGGCAAAGATCCTAAACCAACTACTTGAAGGCTTCCGTGGCCCACGTCAAAGCACAAGCCACCGTGACTTGATATGGCCAAGCTGTCAGATTCAAAGTGGTAATGGTTTGCACGCCATCTTTTGAAGGGCCAAAGCACATTACTCAGTCAAAACAATTGTCAAAGAAGACCATCCAGTTGCGAAAACCATGAGGGTGGAATCCCTCATTTGTAGGCTGCCGGCAGCCAGCAGCTAGACATAAAGCTACTTTGGCTTCGCAAATTGCCAACTGCACCTGAAGAAACAAGTACCAAAAAGCACACAAGGCAACTCAGCAACATCTTCATTGCAAACAAATTGATTTTTCAATCTGAACATAAAATCCCATCAGCTCGCCATTATTAGAGCTTTTGAACCGCGCATGCAACACAACTACAACAGCTTGCACACTTGAACACATAGCCTACTCACAATGGATTCAGGCGCTACATGATGAATCACATGCGTCAGGAACTTCCTACCCCTCTCCTGACCAAGATCAGCCTCTTGGGATGCAAAGGCAGAGGGTTGCAAAGGTTCGAGCCAAGTAAGGCATGCACACTAGAAAAACAATATCACCCCTAAACTGCTACTAGTACCAATCCAAATTCATTCCCAATGTGAGTCTTAAGTAAATCCCTCAATTGCAATCCGGGTAAATAATCGTTCCAAAATTTAGCCATTGTTCTCTTTTTATACCTTTCTAAAGCACCTTTAAATCACCAAAGTCTTGACTGGCTTCTCATGAGCGCACTTCCCACATCCCGTTGTAACCTGTGCTGAGGTGCTGCTTTCATCCCATAGATGCTAAGAAAACCACCCGCGACCTGAAAACAATGCTGGAAGGTGGCCACCCCGGTTGCAAACGATCTTGGATGGGGTCACCCCTGACTTTCACAGTACATTTCCAGTACATTTTGGTTCAATGGCCCCCTGTTGTCATGGCAACCAGCGGAAAATCGGATCCCTCCAAGACCGGGAGAATTCCTTTACGGAACGAACCATATGCAACACTGAAACATAATTGTGGGAGGTGTACTGCTGATAGATTAGAAAATTGCTCTTTGTTTTACAGTCAATACATTCCCTACTACATTCTGTACTTGTTCTAGGTTTTGTTTTACACACAAGGATGATAACACATGGTGCAATTCACAAAAAGTACCAGCAGGGGGCCGTCAAGGGCCATCTGAACGAATGTGGGAGTTTCATTGTGTTCTGCTCAAATACTTATATCAATTACACTAAAGCATATATATTTACAAAAGCCGTCTTGGTAAGTCTGGTACATGTATACATCGATACTTGTATTATCTTGTATTTTTTAGGGGCTTCACATCTGGAGACGCAAGTGGCGCCCGTCTGCATTGATCTCAGAAAAAATAGATGTATCGACCCAAACCACCAGGCAGGAATGATGGACCTCGCGACATGTTAAAATCCATATCCAAAAAACAACAGTGAAGTCATTCCGCCAACCTTTTCAGCACGGTAAAGTTGGGGTCCCGGTCCCTGACAAACTACTCAAATTGGCTCATTTCCACAACTTGTGGTAAAAAAAAGCAATTTTCACACTTCCTATGTCCTGGCTATTTTTGTTTGCGTTGGGAGTAGTAACATGGTATACCCACCAGGTGCTACCAGGCATCCCTACCAAGCACCATAGCCGTGGTAGCACATTGCTTGCGGGTCCACCCAACAACCACGCACGTGAAAGGCCAGCTGAACCCAAGGCGAGAGCACAGAGCTGTGGAGGAAAACCTCAGCGTAAAAGTTTTACACCCCTGAAAACTAACATGGATACCCAAAATCAAATGATGGTTTGGAAAAGGTGGTTCCTTTTAAATATGGCAAGTTTTGGTATCTATGTTAGATTTCGGGGGTTATGTTTTTAAGGAAGGTTTTATGTTTCTTTTTGCTTCACCCTGAAATGGTGGTGTTAACAATTTATTGCAAAATTTCGGATTCCGAAAATTCGAGAAACGCAATAAAGGCCGCTACTGAATGGGCCGCGAAAGGGGGTTGGGAAGCTTGCGCGTGATGTTAGCACCAACATGTGATGGTTGAAAATGACATGTTCATCATATATTTCCATTTTGAAATTACAACTACTGCCAAGTAAAGAGTGACTCCACCATTAGGGTGAAGTTTTGCATCAATAATTCATTCTGCAAAAATGGGATGAATGTGATTCCGCAGGATTCCCCTATTACAACTGGCTGGTGGTGCGGAGAATCAGACCTTTTTGGATTGTCGAATTGTTGAATGCCACTACCACTACTACCACTACCAGTCTAAGCGGGATGATTCTCCCCCCAGTGTGGAAAACATCAACAGGTTCACAACAAAATCATCTCGAAATTCACTGCAATACTTACAAAGCATAAGGCCTTCAGGGTGGACCTTCGTTGATGCAGAGGCCTTTAATCTTGAAACACCATTTTTGAAGCACCTGCAAAACTTACAACACTTCAGGAATCGAGAAAATCCTGAAATACTAAGCATGCCTTGAATCCTTTGATCCTAAACATACGGAATCATGTACACTGTGCGAACAACTTCCTTGGAACCAATTCTTGAGGAAACCATCTTCGAGGGAACCGGTCAAGCTGAGTGATTTCACCATACAACCTCCAATTTACATTTAGGTGAATCATTTGAAAATTCACCAACCTCAAATATGGTGACTTTGTTTACTTTTTGGGGAATTCTACCTGTATACCTTTTTTTTTGAGGTCATCCGTCGTCAAAAGACATCACTCAGATCTTTTTAAACCAAGAAACCCTCCACAACATCCAGCATGGACGTCTTCTTTGGCTCATTCTTGTTGGCACCTGCACGACAATGGCGCACAGCATCTTTGTGTGGCTGGGCGTTGTCATATGTTATGCAAAATTATGCAAACATTTGGGTAAAGTCGAACAATTCACCAAGCTCCAAATACCTGACACGTATTGACATTTTGGGCCAGTTTTGAAAACTCAACAATCTGAACCTATCACCTCTTTCTTTGAGAACATGTAACAGTGTCCCAACGAAAGTCAACCAGAAACATGTGGTGTATATATGTACAATCTATATTTTGTACTTTGCTTTGAGGTTGAAAAACTGAATCTTGGATAATTTTGGGGTAAAGTCTGAAAAATAGGACTTCAAACTACATAAACTAAAGATGTTTGTTGAGCTTGTCCTATGTAAACCATTGAGGTTGTATGAGGTCACTGGCTATAGCCTTTCCAACTCAACTCCGGGAAAGAAACTCATCTTCCCCACGGAGTTTGGATGGGATATGTTGGTTCCCTGGAAACTAATCAGAAAGAATTGAAACATATCATAGTCTAGCAAATATCATAGCCTCGTAGGATACCGAAAAGAATTGACCCACAAACCACCTTAAAAATTCACCTCCAGAAATCTTCCGTATTTTTTTTAATGGCTAACTTGGACGGATGATTTTTTCTCAATCTTAGCCGAGAAACTTCCCAAAGCAGACTTTGCTTTGGCTTTGGGTTCAGCCACATCTGAGCACGTGTGTGCCGAGCCATTGTCTAGTTGCAGGTTGAACCACCTTTAAACAAAAAAAATGCTTCTCAAATTGGAAATCTTTAAACAAAAAAGGGAGGTGAAGATGTGAACCATTTTAAACAATGTCAAGTGAAATCAATGCTTAGTACCATGGATTACCATGGATATGTTGACCCACTTTAAGTGTCATGTACTTTCTTGGAGCCTTGTGACTTGCCAGTCTCCCTTTTTTAGGCACTCCTAACGGATTTGTTCACTGCCACCCTGACCTCAGCACCAGCCCCAATCCTCGAGTCTTAAAATGAGATCCATCATTCCGCGGAGATTGTGTGATTTTCATAGCATGCGAAGACATCACCACTTGTTGTCTCCTACATTTCAAAAAGAGTTGGTTTCAAATAAACCTGCCCAGTTTCCCATTTTGAGTATCCAACTATCCTACTACTCCCCCAACAACTAACATAATCCCCTGAAAAATGCCGGTTGGAAGACTATCTTCCTTTTTGAAATGCTCCCTTTTTTGGTGACATCTAAATTTTCAGGGGGGGCAAATTCAATTATTTCTCCTGGTGGATTGGAGCGTTGTCCCCCGAAATGCGACCTAAACTGACGATTTTCGAGGGCCCCAGGCCTTTCCGACTCGCCGGTGAGGCGTTCCGTTTCCGCACCTTGCCAATGAGGGAACACAACGAATCCCCTAAAGAATTAGCCTCATAACATCCAACAAAAATCTAGATAAGACATGATGGCATGTCTTGACAATCTCTCATTTTCAGGGTATAGGTACAGTTGTAGGTATATGGTTGATATTGAGATGTTAAAAAAAACTACAGGGATTCAGACGAAATTGGCTCAAACCTGGAACTCCATGACACAAGTTCATATTGCAGAAGGTTCGTGAAATTCAGCCAACTCACCTTGTGACGATACAATCCTTCCATCAAGCGAAACTATATGTGCCATGGTCAAAAGTCGCTATATTGGGGACGGTCATCCCACCTTTAATAGGAATCCTTAGAATGGGTATGTAAACCCTGACTCTTGGGTTGATGACCATCCCCTATTATACTCCCACGCTTCGGACAGTCTCGATCGTCCGGCCACTACACCCCTTGCCATAATGGCGGGTATGAGCAGCTTCAGAAATGGAATGTGATTTCACACCCCATCAACAGTAAAGATACAGAAATTCAATCACTAGCCATCAGGTACTGAACACAGATAGCCAGGAAAATCC
>DF243187.1:0-42508 GCA_000507305.1 Breviolum minutum Mf 1.05b.01 | reverse complement strand
TCGAAGCAGCTAAACACCACCTAAATCCGAGCCCAAAACGGCCAAACACGCTACGCAGTACTGAAAGAGATAGCAAAGCTTTGAGCCTTGAAAACCAAACTTCTAGGCGCGCTCCCCCTTAGCGAGGGGTCGGCGGATATACATTTATGTGAACAGGTGTATATGTGTCTATGTGTGTATACGTGTACACGTATATGATACTGTATGCGTGTTTGCGCACAATTGTACCGTGTACATGTGTATCTCGTAATTATATGTGTATACGTATATATACACGCTGTCAAAACCAACTTACGGTCCAAGTAGAATGCTTGATGGTGGAAAAGGTGGCAACGGAATGCAAGGGCTTAGAGTTTGGCAAAAAAAAAGGTCCCGCCCCTAATTTAATAACCCTGTATTTTTTTTTCAGGAAAAAAACGATTTCTATCCGGACCTTCCAGCCACAGTTGACCTTCGTCCATTTTCTGGGGTAGTTGTTTGGGAGGGATTTTTTTTGAGATTTTGGTCTTTCCCATCAGCCTAAACGGGCCTTGTTCGCCTTCGCCATGCCTGGCCGCCAAGGAAGTATCTCAGCATCCTTCGCCTCAATGATGGGCGAACACTATGGGCTCCAAGCCTCCTTCCTCCCGAAAAAAAGGCAGGTCAAGGGCCCACTTGGACGGATACAGCCCCAAAAACTGACAGGTCGCACCTGAAAATGGATGGTTGGAATACTAGGCCATCCTTTTGGGTCCCGCCCTATTTTCAGGTGCGAACTGTTAGTTTCAGGGAGGGTAACTCTCTAATTTAAGATGCTCCTTGAACTTTTTTTGGACCTAATAGTTCCATGGCCCAAAGCGTCAACTGGGAATCTCTTCATTTTTTCAACAGTAAGGGTACCTCAGTAGTCTCTACGTAAAATAGGGCTGTATTTCAGGCATCGCAAGGCCGATTCTTTTTGGCAAAACAAGTTTTGCCAGCCGAAAAATTGGCAGAAATGCCGTGTTATTCTGGAGAAAAACAACTATTCAAACCTTTGAAACTAGATTGGTTAGAATGAAATCATCACCCAAACAAATCCCAGGTAAGGTGTTTCTGAAAGGATTATTAGCTATTAAGCAGCTAAGTAGCTTTCGAATCAGCTTCATTTTTCACGCATTAATGTATTGTTTTGGTGCTCACGATTTGCTGCCGAGTCCGCGTTGGACGTGCCCGGAAGTGACTTTGCCGAGAAGACAAAGGTGTGGTGGGTCTTGGTGCAAGAAAAGGGCCTGCGGTTTGCTACATGGAAATATGCAAAAGCAATACCGCAATTAGTTGGTGCAACCTTTGCGAAAGATTGGGTGATGCCACACAGTCATTTGGAAGATTTGGCGAGTATAAAACTCAAGAAAGCCAGAGGTTTGGGAGTCTTTCAGTCCTTTGCAAACCTTGGAATCATGGGAGTAAAAAAGATCATCCTTTCCCAAACATTGATGCAAGCCGACTTCCAAGGATGCAAAAACATGTGATCCCTTGAATTGAACCGCATTTTGCCAATGGTGCCAGGCTCTTAACAAGGCGCGGGAGTATTCAACGTGGAAGAGTCTCCAGGAGTATGATTGAAAAAATTGCTGAAATTGGTTAGTCCGCCCTGAGCTGGGATTAAGGATTATAATCCGACAGTTTTCTGCTTGTTGTGACCGGCGGGGGTTGGTTGACTCGATGTTGGTCGTCTTCAACATGAAGCGATTCCGAATCTGATTGTTGATTTTCATATTTGCTGTGAACTTTAGAACTTTTCTTGGCAAATTCATAGAAAACACAATTGGGGTCAAGTGTTACTTTTAACGCACGGGATATTTTCTCTTGTACTATGGCTGAACTCCAGCCCAGGCCCCAGCTGGATAGAAAATCTGCAAGGCATGTTTTTATCACGTCCAACCTGAATTGGTTAGCGGGATTTCACATGCCCTCATTTGAAATCAGGCACTGGAGTCAGAAAGGGAAGAGAGAGAAGAAGCCTTGCAGAAGTCTCAAGAAAAGCTCTGCAAGGCATGGGGCGAAGTGGTTTTGATGATTCTTGCAGGGCGTCAACCCTTTTTTTTTACGTGCAGGATTTCTTCCATCAGGCGGTATGACGTATGAAACACAACAAAAAGCTTTTTTCTTCGTGATTTTGGAGAAGGATTTGTGTCCATTGTGTAGAATATAGTGAATAGCTACCCACAAACACATAAAGACTGGGATTCTGGAGATGCAACAAGACATTTCACTAACAATATTCAAATCAAATTGTCACAGATCCATGGCCAGTTGATTTGGCGCCACGGCAGGACCTGAAGGAGACCCTCATGTCGGAATTCTCCCGCATCGTGGAGGTGAGGTGGCTGCAGCTTGAGAGCCTCATTGAGACCTGACGGGTTTTGTGCCGTATCAGTCAACGCCTCGCGACCCGCCAGATGGCCCAAGACAACTTCACCTTTCGCTATAGGGAGGCGACTCCCTCAGCGAAGGCAAATGGGGAAACTGTGAGGGTTTTTTTTTGGTCCACTTTTCTTTGCCTGGGACTCTGGCAGGTGGATGGGCCTTCAGAAATGCAGGTCTATAGATGAGCCTTCAGAAATCAACGAGAAAACTCCTGTTTCACCCTAGCGAAAGCGAAAGTCGGGCGAGGATGGTCCATTGGGTGTGTGGCTGATTCGTTGTCCCAGAATTCAGAAATGAATCTTCTCAAATCATCTATGAGTGGAAGCTCAGTTCTACCAGTTTTGTTCACGGATATTTTGTCCCCGAAATTCCATACAATTTCTGCGGCTCAAGTACCTTTCAATATTGCGCTTCGCGCCCGTTGAGTTCTCCGTTGGCCAATTTTTGCATTTTTGGGGGTCCGTGCAGCTCAGCCCGGGATGATTGGAGTTGCTGCGTTGAGTTGAATGTATTTTTGTGTACAAGAATATCAAGGAGACAAGAAGGTGTTTTTTTTGTTTTTTTTTGAAGATGTGTGGGTACCAGGTGTGTGTGTTGACGTCGTTGTCTCTGGTAAAGCAGAGCTTCCCTTTTTTTGATGTTTGCTTCAGCCAAGATGTTGATTTCCATACTTGTTACCTTGAAATCCAGGAATGTTTTCCTTGTTTTTCACGCAAAAAACCCTCACCAGATCCGTGGTTCCATAGATACAGTATCCAAAAATTCATCCAACCAGTGGCTTCAACCACCATCCCCAACAGGTTGAGCCCACCGAGGTTGAAGATGTTTCGCCTTCGCCCGGGCCGAAGTACCGCAACGGCGCTGCGACGCAAAGCCACCGTGTCAGGGACGTGGCTGGAGGTGCCGTTGGTTGGGCCCGGGGTGGAGTCAAGAACCAGGTCTGGTGGTTTTCTTCTTGTGTAGGGTTTTAAGCATTTTAAGCATTTTTGAATATTAATTTCTGAAGAAAAAACTCACGCTTTTTTATGAACACGTGGGTGGTGAAGTTTTGTCCTTCAGTGTTGTTGATCAACTTCGGTTGAAGTGGTGCCTAGCGTAGCGCTTGAATCATACTTACTGTAAATTGCTTGATTTTAAAGAATGCATGCTTACACGAAAGGTTGAGAAACTTCTAGGAGCACTTGCGAAATTGCAGCCACCTTGAGTGTTGATTTTAGAGGTTTTTGACTCGTTTCCCAATGCTATCATCTTTCCTACCATTTGACACTTGTGGTAAAATTTCAGTGCGCACCGAGCACATCTGTCAGGGTGAGATGAAACTGGACACCAACTTTGTCCACGCCGGTCTCCCCAAAGTTGTCAGAACAAGATACCATGTCACACTAAGGAAGGTTTTTGTTCTCAACACCAAATCCCCTACAAATCTAGGGAAGCGGTCTTGAGGCTCTCCAATCTCTCTGTATCTTCAGCTTCCTTTAGATCAGAATTTGAGCCAGATAGCATTCTGCAAACTTTGAACAGTTCATGCTTAGAGACTTCGTTTCTTTGAAGAAACGGGTGAAGGAATCACTAAAACTCCTATCCTATTTGCAGATGCCTTCCTGTTAACCCTCAAGAAAGATATGGAGGGATGTAGAACCATATGTTTGATGGTGCAAGATTTTGTACATCAACTATAGTTGTGTACATCAATTGTAGTTTTGTATAATTTCTCCAGGCTTAGGGTTTTAGTGTCAGATGCTCTATGAAAATTGTGAATCCTGCAGACGTTTGTTGCAATCAGGATGTGAACATGATGTTTTCATAGATCAGGATGTTTAGATGGGAAGCGTATGTTTTCCCATCAATGAATCATATGATTTTAGATATGAACATATTAAGGATATATGGGTACTCAGCTGATATCTCCTGAAATTTCGTGACCCGTGCTCTCCCCAAAAACGAGGCTGCAGTCACACCAGAGCCCAAGAGTGGTTCGGGAGTCTCAACAAATCACCAACTAAGATAACCAGTTGCTTCAAAAAACCATGCGTTTCTTTGAATCATTGAAGTGTCATTTTTGATTGAAATAAGGTAACTGTTGGTTAGATTGAAAAGGTAACTTCCATTGGAACAAATTCCTGGTCACCCCAAACAAAATGGTCAGATTTGATTTTCCTGCCAAAATTGGCCAATGTTTTTTCTCTAAGGTGCCATTTTAACTCCGCTCTTCCTGTCCACTACCTTCGTGCAGGTCCGAATTTAGCAGATGTGTAGCCATCCAAAAAATTCAGAGATCTTACAGATTGATAAACCAAGAGTAGTAGGAATGAAATATAGCTTTTAGCTGGAAGAAGATTGTTTTTTGGAAAGTTTTTGGAAGCACTATAGATGGTTTGTCTGTGCCACCGTGACAGATTTTATCTTAGAGTCAAGAAAGGCAGTCCCAATGCTTGGCAGGAATCTGTCGAAAAATACCTCGACAAGGCAACGACAAAAAATCCCTGTGGCGAAACATGGTCGTTTGTTCTGAGAGGTGGGTAGTAGCAAGGATTTACCGTTAAATGGAGTAGGTGACCAGTTTGTGTTTCCAAGATATGATCAGTTTCACAATCTTTTAAGTTGTGTAATATTGTTGGATTTGAACCTCTGGATAGCAGTGTGTAACAAAGCAGACCTCTTGGGATAGGGCTACAGCTATTCGCGAACCAACAACCCCACGACGACGGTGCTGGAAGAGAAGCTTGCAAAGCTAGAGAATGGGTGCCTTGTCAGTAAAGTTTCATCATCTTTGCCGGAGGAAGGGTGAATGTTGAACTCACAATATGTATGTGTGTCTTTAGTTCCTTAAGTTTTCTTGATCATTGGCATTGGTGTAATTGGTGGGTGTATTGGGAGGAGGGAAAGTCATCCTTTGAAGACATGTGGTGCTTGCCACTATTTCTCTCAAAAGTGAGTTGTCTAAGGCTAAGAGACAAACAGATACCCTAAAGCCTTTGGTTTTTTTTGACAGGTTTTTTTTGGATGTTACAACAAACCGGGATCTTTCAAAACCATGTTCACATGTCTGGCTTCCAGCAAGCGATGTTTGAAAAACAGAGGTTTGGAGCTTGTGCCTTTGGCACAGGCATGGCTGCAACCACCAGCGCAATCTCGGCCACCATGCAGTGGGGGCAGCCCACAAATGGCAAGGAGAGACGGATGAAACCTATGAAACTATGATCAAGAAGCTAGGTGCATGCACTGATAGATGAGTACTGAAGTATAGTGTTTTGTGATAGATACGACAAGTGACGAGTAGAGACATGTACATATCATATCATTTACATCATGTGTGCGAGTACTGTGTATGTAGGGTACACGAATCCCTAGTTGTAGTCTGATTAATCCCTCAAAACGTCGCCTGTTTCAGATTCTTGCTGCCTTTTCAGAAAAAGCAGCCTTCACAATTCAGGGCTGATATTTTGTCACAACTGCACAAATAATCCCTCTAGGCAGAGCCTGTAGGTCCCTCCCTCTCCAACTGAGCATTTCCTATATTTTCCTCAGGGCAGGCGACCATTGTGCGACTCGGCTTACCTTGCGGGAAGATGCGCTTCTTTATCTATGCTTTCTTCTTGCAAATTGGAAAGGTCTGTGAAAGTAAAGCGGCCGCAAAACGGTATGGTTCATTGGATATGTTGAGATGTGTCAAGTGCTATTCTTGTTCATCGCTGGATGAGTAGATTCTTCAGCCACGATTTTTTTCAATCGGATCAATCTTCATGAACGACTTTGTTTGGGTCCAACTATCTTGACAAAACAAAGGCTCAAGTCCCAAGTATTGGCCGGTGAACCAACTGAGCCGGCCGCATTTCCAAGGTCATTTCGGACTGCTCCTATGGTGGCACCAATAGGCAGAGGGGTTTGAGGGTGAGATATTCGATGGTGAGTGTGTATGTGAGTGTGTCAGTGTTTTTTGTTTTTGAATTTTATGGTGCACAAGACATTTTGAACTAGTGCCTATGACATATGAGACTTGTACAACCAACGGAACGGGTCTTCACCCTCCTTACCCATACGATGGTGCGAGCCCATCGCCTGCAGGTCCTGCCGCGAGTTCTTTACGCCGCTGAACATGGAGTTTGACTTCGTTGACTTCAGAGATCCCGAAAACGTCAAGAAGGCGCGCCAAACTGCTGGGGGGCGGGTTGGAAGAACTGACAAGCTTAAGGGTGGTGGAGTGTATTTTTGTTTTAAAATTTGACATGGGAAGTTTTTGTGTGAAGCTTTGCTGGATGCCTGGATAATCAAGGGCCTTGATTATATGAATCTGATTTTCCAAATCAGCTTCAGTAGCCAGAAAAACACAACACCTCTCAGGCCATGAAACCCAACACCAAACTGGTCTTCAGCGAGACCCCGGCCAATCCTGTCTTGCATCTTGGCTGGCAAGATCTATTGACTTTAGAAGAAACATAGCAAAGATTTTCAGCCATGAAACTTTGCTAAATGTTTGAAATGAAAGGTGAATCTATGGTGAAATCTTTGGATCCGTAGGAAACCTTTTCTCTTTTTACTCCCAACATTTAGTGGAGTTCATGTGCAGTTGCACCCAGGTCCTTGACTGACATCGAGGCTGTGTCCAAGATTGCCAAGGTGCTTGGGGAAGCACCTGTCACTTGTTGTTGCTGTTGCTGGTGGGTGGGGGCTGCTCCCAAGTTGAGGCGAATCAAGTGCTCCGAGGTTCATTTGAACCGACATGAGCAGTCTTGACACTAAAAGTTTCAATAGACGCTGTCGTTTTTCTAAAGAGGAAGGGTGACAGAGTCAGGAATTTAGAGAGGAGTTGTTATTCTGGATGGCTTAAATCCCTGTTGACCATCCAGTCTGAACCTGCTACTAGCTGTTTGCTTCCACTCTCCGCTACATAGAAGGATTACATTTTTGAGTTATAGCTACATGGTATCTTCGCACCATGGCAGGTGTGTATCAGTGTATCATATGTTTTTCACTGAGAAGCTCAACAGATATCGCACTCACCATGACATTTGCAATCCACACGCTTGTGAGTGGCAAAAGATTGCATTTTTTGGATACCTGATTTTTAGTGTCATGTTGCCATTCTTGATCCTTTTCAATGCTAGCGTTTTTGTTTTACCCAACGTCAGATGTTTTGCCGACGCCCCAACCATCGCGACTCACCGACGTCAGGATGCTGGTGCAAAGCACGTGGTCGATGCCACCTTCGCAACACCCGTCAGCTCCCTGAGTGGCGGGGGATGTCCACAGTGGGTTCGACGTGTTCGATATCCAAAAGTTGGCTTAAAAAAAAACAGGCCCATTTTTTTTTTGCTTTCACCATTCACCATGGAAACATGTTGATGTTTGTCTTGCTGAGTTTTGAGGTTATGTGCCGTCCCCTGGACTGGGGTGCTGATATGGTGTCCCTTGGGCTGCACTCACTTTTTAAATGTAACTTATGATTCACAATCTATGATTGGAGACTCTGCATCTACATCTCAAAATTGGGGATTGGGCACGGAAGGTGGCTAAGATTTTGAAATAAAGACAAGGAAGGTAGTGGTGTGCCAGCTAGCAGGCCTTGCTGGTTTCGCTTGGTTTCCAAAGATGCGGCTCCAAACATTTGGACTAAAAAGTCGAATCTCACTTCTTAGTTCTTCAGCAGTCTACATTGTCTACATTTTTTTCATGTATTCTTGACAGAAAAGACTTTTTTGAGTTTCATGACTAAAAAGTTCATTTTCCACATTCAAAAGTTCTCAAAAGTTCCGTTTTTTTTGTTGTTTTTTTTTGGATCTCTCACAGAAAAACAGCCTGACAGCCGGCGTTCCGTTTTTTTTAAGGATCCAAAGCTTGACCAAGTACTACGAGGGACACAACATCATGACTGGAGGCGGGAACCTTCCCTACCTAGGGAGATGGTGGTTTCCCAACATATCTTTGTATTTTCACCCCGATTTTTACCTGGGGAGATATCTCCCCAATTTGACGAGCATATTATTTTTTCAAAGGGGGTTGGTTCAACCACCAACATTGAGATGGAACATTGAGATGAGGTGCTGTGATCAGCAAGGACCAAGCGATGCATGAGAAGGTGAAGTGGGTCATGGGTCCTCAGATTTGGTACGTTTCCCATCGAATGTGGAGGCATATTTAAAGCTCAAGAACAATGTGACTTACAAGACTTTTATGTTATATAATCTTTGGCGAATTCCGTTGCAACCTAATCAGAGCAATGGATTGATACCTCTCCAAGTGGTAGACCTTTAGATACACCACATGGACGTACAACTGTATGATGACTTTGTCCCGTGAGCGCCGGGACCGAGGTTCAGAATGTGCATGGCAACATCATCAACCCTTTTGCGGCCTACATCATCCTGCAAACAAGCCATGGGTCTCAGGGCTTTTATCCGTGGATTCTGTGACGGCAACTTGTATCAGGCTTTCAGACATACAAAGGACTGATAGCATTTTTCCGGTTTAGAAAGCTTAGGATCAAGAAAACTCAACGTTCAAATCAAACATTGGAAGTATACACATGGAATTCATGGTATTCAAGCCATAAAGTTACATTGGCCAGATGCCCTGTTTCTCAATTTTTGGTGTTTGGTTATTACTCAGATAATTTTGAGACACCCGGGATTCAACCAGAGAGGTTCAGCTATCCCAAAAGTGAGTTTTTGAATGTTTTTGAGGCAAGACCATGCATTTGAGAATGAGGTGCAAGTGGGTGGGAAGCCATGGGAAGAATGATGAATGATGGAGTGGGCAGTTTTCCGTATCAATGACCCTAAATCATGAAGCCATAGACGTTTCCCATAAAAAAACTGAATACAGATCTGTCAATAAATATGTCCTGTTGGTTTAGAAGATGCAAGCGTAATGTCTTCCATAAAACTGGTCAGGTCTGAAACTACCCGTTCGTGGAATTTTTGATTTTGTTGCAGACATTTGCGGTGAGTTTGTTTTGAAACAATTGCATGACTTGCGCCATTGAAATTGGACCATCAATGCGAATGCTGAATGCTGTTTCAAATGCTACCAAGTGCTGCTACATTTTCCTGATTTATGATCCAAGCTCAACTTCACGCAGGTTGGAGTCCTGAAAAGTGATCCATCCCGCGAAAAATTCCCATCCGGCCGCAAAAAGCAGGAAACAAAGTGAAAATGCAATGGCCATTGCGACGTTTTTGGAAAAGCATCCCAAGGCAAGAATGGAAACACGCAGAAACACTGCCGGCAAGTTACCTTTTTTGAACTTCAGAATATGGGGAGGTATGTCATGCAAACTTCTTTTGGATCTGTGGCTGGAAAATCATGTTGATTGGAGACGGGTACTTACAAGCTGCTGACTCTTGTCAAAAACTGAAAACGTTGACTTTGTATCTTGATGACCAGGTGACCAAGGTGGTGTTTCTTGGCATTGGAAATGCTGGCTAGTACAGGAAAGTTGGAGAACCCTATCGGGACAAGATTACTGACATTTCTGCTTGAAGATATGCCATTGCTCAAGAAGTCACCATTGCGAAATGGGAATAAACATACAGGTGCACTGGGATGCAAAACCCTGTCCCGTTTTGTTTTCTTGGCTTTGTTCTTTTTTCGTAGATGACCAGGTTGAGGTGGAGACTTCAATTTTGCCGGAGTTAATAGCATTTATGATGTCCAATCTGTGATCATTTACCATCTATGTCCCCAATCTATGGATATCTTTTCTTGTGATTCTTCCATCTGAAGGTGTGTTTTTTTGAATACCTCCAAGGACTCCAAGACTTTAGATATGGGTGTTTCCAAAAAATAGGGGTTTTCCCCTAAAATGGATTTTGTTATAATGGAAAACCCTATTAAAATGGGATGATTTTGGGGGAAACCCACTATTTTTGGAAACCCCCCAACTGAGGTATCCAGGTTTGGCCTCCCATCCACAGAAAGACCTCGCCGACAAGTGTGGCTGCTCAGGGGTTAGATAACCTGATTTCACAAGTGGGGCATCTCCAAACATTGAACACACACACACACAAAAGGATGGCACAAAAGTCTTGAGTTTTTTTTTGATACATGATGTTTAGAGGCTTGATTTTATTCTACTTATAAAGATTGCAGAGCTTGCCAAGATCTTATTTCATGTTATTTCATCTTGGATGTAACATCTCGATCAAATCAAATGTGCCGTGCAAAGTGTTACTGACAATATGTGGACATCACACATATTCTGAATTTAACATAAAGAGGTGTATAGTACACATGTACCCACATAGTCAATATACATACTTGTGTGCATGTCCATCCCTTCTCCTCTTTTGCCCGTTTTTTTTTCCCATGAGGTACCATCGAGATGGAATTCATGGTGGTATGCTTTGGTCCGGCCTTCGGAAGTGAAGGGAAAAGAGATGATGCACCTGCTGTTGGTTGACGTGGTTGCTGCTGCTTAGGTGGGAAATATCAACAAAAATCAAGGATGTAAACTGTTGATGTTTTGTTGGCATTGGGGATCAATGCTCCTGGTGAAAATGGGAGATATGGATATGGACCTGTCTATGGTTGGATGTGTCAGGCTGTCACTGCAATTACATCAAAGAGTTGATTTCGATGGATGGAGGGTACCCTGAAAGCCGCCTCGCATACCTGAAGTAATGCGCTAGCTTAAATATGTAATTTGCAAACGGACCAAAAACCAAACCATCTTCAAAATACACAAGTTATATACCCTCCAGGGAAAAAAAACATATCCCACCTTGGGAAAATAGGAACATCATCGACTCAAAAGTGCCATTGGTGTCGGGGATATGTGATCGTTCCCAGGACGGGTAACTGAATGGATGTTGCGGATGTTGCTAGGTTGAATCCACCACCATGCAGCACAGCAGTTTTCTCCCGTGGAAATTTCCAAGGTTTGACATTGTGGGTGGCTCTGAAGCCGGCACCAAGTTGATGAACGTCACCTTGGCGCAGAGAGATGGGATGGGGATAGGATGGAGGGTGACTCGTACTACACTGGTATACAACATGGCTGGAAAAAACGATGCATGTCAGATTCTTCCATAACTTCTGGAGATGTATTTTCATGGAAAAACACTTATAAATCTTGCACAGGTATGATACCAACGCCAGATTGAACAATGGCTATTGTATGTCAATTTATGTGAATTGATCGAACAATCAGGGCCTAAATTTGAAGCAACAAAAACCTCAGAACCTTTTTGTTATCAAACAAAAACCAAAAACATCTCATGGTACGATTTTTGTGTGTGTAGAAGTCCAATGATATAGATGCTTTTCATAAGGAAACAGAAATTTGTCAGCCGTTTTTTTTTTTCGGCTGGCCCAAACAAAATCCGGTGGCTGTGGCCTGAGGTGTGCCAGCGACCATGGAGTTTGTGTGAGAATTTGGGGGCTACAGAGTCCGCCTGGCCTTTTTTTACCGGTGATGGGGGTGGAAGCGTACATACCAGCCAAGTGGGTAGGAGAGTCCCAAAATGTGATGTTATTTGCAAAGAGCCGTTTTTTTGGGATGCAGACGATCAATCATTGCATGTTTTGCCAAGTTAGCACGTTCCTTGCTATTACAAGTTGCATGTTTCACAGATCCAGCTGCCACAGATATAAAGTACGGTGAGAAACCCGCTAAGGGTTCGGTTCCGCTTAGGATGTTTGCTTTTTTCAACGGCAAATCTTCCGGGTTTGATTCAAAAGACGTTGGATTGGAGCTTTTGAAGATGCGGTTGTCCTTTGCAGCACCAAATTTCATGGATCCAGGAGTATCATCACGGCTTGTGCTGTGATGACACATGCCAACATGCTGAAGGAAGACCGACTGAAGGTGCCTTCTTTCGTCAGAAAATAGGTGGTGATGGGGGGTTCTGTAGCCTGAAGAACTCCACATGGTTTTTTCTCTCCATTTTTTTGGGGCACAAAACAGAAACCTTGTGCGTTTTAGATTTTTTTTTGGATGTAGCAATGAATGACGAGTTGATCTCATTAGCACTTTGATTCCGTTGATGGGCAACAGCAGGGAATAAATGATTGTGGATTGTGAATACAGTGCCTGATTCTATGAAGGAAAGGTGGAGTCCAGTTTTTTTTCCAGGAATTGACACATTTATGGGGAACGCCAGTGGAGGGACGTTTTGGTTTCAAAGCTCCACAGGTTGGTATCACCGATGGCTTCATTCGCATTAGCTGCGGCATCGAGGAAACGGTTGACTGGCAAGGGCCAATGATGTGTGCATGTTGTGTGAAATTCTGATATAGCCCCCTCCATTTACATATTTTTTCGTTTCTTTCAGGGGTAAATTTATCCTTGATTATACCAACAAAAATGATTATCCCCCGTAAGGGTGGATTTTTTGCTGGATGTTTACTTCAGGATATCGGATTATAAATTTGGATTATTGGGATGTTTTTCGGAAACTTGATGATACCAAATTGGGATTCTTGCGATCTTTTGTTGGATGTTTACCCTCCCTGAAACTAACATTTATAGCCCCTGAAAAAAAAGACTTGTGGAAAAGAAGATTCCGAACTTGAACACCACCATTGTAGGTCTATCTTGGAAACCTCCAATATTCCAATTATGGAAACAAAAATGCTATTGGATATATAGTTACCCTTAATAATCCCAAGATATCCCAATTTATACCAACTGTTGGGATCCAAATATACCAACTGTTTACTTAGGTTTTTGGATGTTTTTTTGTATCCCAATTCTAAAGCCAGTTTCTCGGTGCTGGAAGGACTCGGCGGATTTGATCGGTGCCTTGGAAGTGGCTCTGGAGCAAGTTTGAGGCCGGACCAACGACCAACGGGATGGTGGATGGATGGAGGAAAAAGGTATGGAGAAACATGGAGGTGAAACATCATCCAACATTTGTGGATGTTTTTTTCCGAATTTTTTAACATGATTTTTGTGAAAAACCCATCCGAATCTTGGATTTTTTGGCTGAGAAAAAACAAAAAATGTTTCGGATGATTTTGTTTGCTCACAATCTATCCGGATCTTGGAAAAATTGTCCAAAGCTGCTTACTTGGTTATGATTTTTGTAGAAAGACTTTTCACCTGGCAATGTATCATATCTATCAGATGTCGTGGTGAACATGTGTGGCAGTTGTTGAGGTAGGAATGTAGGAAGAGGATGTGTCAGTCTTCCAACTGTCATCATCAATAACGCCAACTTCTTCGAACCTGCTTGATAACTGGTTAGCCAGTCTGACCAAAACATACAGGTAGTTCAAAGTTGAAATATCCTTGCAAAGAAGGCGATGAGGGCTTCAGAAATGAATCCCCATAATTGATGAACCAATGGGGGTCATTTGCTAGAATAGAAAAAAACAGGCCCATGTAACTTGACTTTGAGCCTCAGCGCCGTCTTGGGCTTGGAGATATCTACAGTATCTCCCAAACATATTGCTTGCTCTATTTGCAGGCCCGAAATCATCCAAACCCACCCATTTAGAATGAACAATTCATACTCCACTTTTCCTGCAGCCTTTATCTTGGACGAGATTTTTTTGTTCCATTCGTGTCTAGTCATCTTCCAATTTGTCAGGTGCTCTAGGCGTCAACGCCTCCAGTTGGCTGAAAAGCTACTTGGCTCCAGCTGTTTGTTTCGCATCAAATCAAGACATCTGGGGCTTTGGGAAACATGAACTTGTAGAGAAAGTGTTGGGGAAAACCCTGAAAGACGCAACTTGGACTTAGAGTTGTTCAAACAACAATGAGATAGCAATGGTACGTGGCCCCTTGATTTGCCCATTTGAGTAGCACTTTGCAGCCCATGGTAAAACCAGGCACGTTTTGTGATTCCAATTGCTTCCTGCGGGCAGCGAAAGACCTCAACATGCCCCATTCTCAACGGATTCCTCTGGCTTCCTCCATTTTTTTGAGATTGGAAGTGGTCGTCATTTTGTCCGGTGATAGGACTTAATCAGGTCCCATAGCAATGACTTCCTCACTTTGATTCTGAACTTGGTGTCGAATAGTCGGGATGTGCGCATGTGATTATGTGCCTACATATCCATGTTACCATTGCAGTGTTGATGATAGATTTTGGGAAAAAAACAGATCAGGGCACATGAAATTGCACAGGGAAGGAGAAAAATGGTTTGAACCTGACAACCCTACAAATAAACATCAGAAGGAATCCAGAGAGAGGTTCTGCCTCATGATCTCGTGGACAATATTCCTGGACCCCTTTTTGGAGACAGGATCTCATATTCCTTGGGTAGGACTGTAGATTCAAGCTGATTGTTCAGGCTGAGCTTTTCCCCAGCCAGGCGTGTGTGAAGCGGGTATGTCAGGGTATAAGGTTGGAGGCCTGGGAAGTGAAGCAATGGAACTTGAAACTCATGCCTTCCACTAGAACATACTAGAACCTTCTGGTATGGCATCTGGTGATTCTTCCGAAAGACGTCCTAGTGTGAAAATGTTGGCTGGCTTAGGTCTTCCCATTTTGAAACTGGCAAATTCGTAACTTAAGATGGGAACGGAATCCACCAATCGAATTGTAGAAAGCCTATGCTTCCTATCCGTTCTTCTATCCGGTCTTCGAGGTGATATCTGCATTGTAACTTTCGAAGTGACATGTGGAGATAGAGAACAACCCAAATATCTTGATACACATGTTTGACAAAGCCTAGAGAAAAATGCTACAAGGAAAAACGATGAAACAGCTGTAGGAGTAGCCGCTATATTGATAAAAATTCTTGACAACTCATGTCAGTTTTTTGTGTAAACTGGTGTTGACACTTTCAGGCCGAAAGACCTCGCCTTTGAAGTTGTGATTCGGGGCCCGAAACCACTGGGGACGACATTTCCCCTAGTAGTTTTAAGGTATTCCTTGATCAGGTGGAACTTTTTCAGTTTCCACTGAACTGAAAAAAGGCTCATACTTTTGGAAAAGGACCAAAAATTACGGCCATGTTTACGGTTTTGGTGGTGTATGTTTTTTTGAAGAGATTTCACATAGAGCAAAGTTCATCCCTGACTGTCAGGGGATACCGCAAAAGGGACCAACTTTTCACGCCAATCCCAATGGGCTCGCAAAGGACGGCGCTCGTCCCCTCCCCAAAAGAACCGCGCATTTTTCTTTTTTTTCCACGGTGTCTGGCAGGTTCAACGGTGAAGCGATTTGGAAATATGGGGAACAGGAAAAGTTCGAAGATATGGATTTTTTGCTTTTGGAAATGAATGTTGGGGGACTTGACCTGAGCTTCCCTATCTCTTTAAAGATTCGCAGACGATGATTCTGTCCTTGTTGTTGGAGGCATTGTTCTGTTGGTAATGGTCCCAAATTGCGTCACCAAAGGAAGTCAAATCAGATTTTTTTAGTAGCTGAAAAGGTGCCAATGAATGTGGGATTCTTTTGGGAGTTTTTTGGCTCAAGAAGCATAATAGAAATTTGATGTGAGCATGTGTGCTCCCACCGCCTTCGGCTCCCACTTACCTTTTCAAAGGATCCAGCCCCAACTCAAAAGAAACCAACCCCAACCAACGAGTACAACGTCCCAACTTGGTAAAGAATCTCATCCCGTTGCCTTGAAAGAATTATACAAGTCCATGATTCTTGCAAGCGGCATTGGCAAATACCAAGATGCGACATAGCTCATACTATGCCATCACTTAATTAACAAATATAGTTCCATAACGCTGATTTTTCTCAAACGGTTATGGCGTGTCCCTGGCGCTTCCTGGATATTGCAAGGTAGAACGGTGGAAGGTTCCAAATTTCAACACATAATATCCAGTGCAACGTCTTGCAGGAGGTTGTCAATAATTTACACCTTGCTTTTCGGGTTGCGAGATATTTGTTTTTGTCCAGTTGGAAGCTGAAGAAATGAGTTTTTTTTGTTTCAGTGAGGAAGGTTGCAGCAGAACAAGGTTTGCCATGAAATCAACATATGTTTTTTGAATGATTAGTGAACTTCACAGAATTTGGCCAATCTTTGTTTCTAAATCTGCTGGTGAAGCAGTGAGGGGTTTATGAAAAGACATTTCTCATAGAGTGCCATTTCACAAAAGTCTTGGTTCATGTTTTTTTTTGTCTTCTTTCAAGTGGATATGTATTTTGAATCCTTTTTTTGACTTGAACGCAATATATTTTCTGAGTGGTAGTTTCAAATATTTTTGTTTTCACCCCTATTTGGGGAAGATTCCCATTTTGACTAATATTTTTCAGAAGGGTTGAAACAACAACTTAGATAATATATTTTTGTTAGAAATGGTGGTCACATGCCAGGACCTTATTTCATCTGTTGCTGAATCATGCCAGGCCTTTAGCTGCTGCCACCCTGCCAGCCGCCGGCTACACCGGCTACAGCGGCTATTCGCAAACGCGGCACCGGAGCAATGAAGGTGGGCAAGGCTGAACAGAGAAGGGCAGCTGGTGGATATTGGACGAACTTTTGGTGCAACACATTTTTAAAATGAGTTTTTTGGCTCATTCTTGCAGCTAGTTTCTTAATATTGAATTGCTTATCTTTTTGATCCCCCCCCGCACGAAACAGCCACAGGTAGCACCTCGTGCCGTGACCGATTCTTTGCACAACATTCGCATTCTCGGTGGCGCAGCAGGGGAGTCCTAGTTGCTAAATGGTGCAGGGATTATACTACCCAGTTACATGGGGGTTTTAATAAGCCGTGAAATAAGGATCCCGAGAAAAAAGATTCAGGATTTCATGGAATGTCAGCCAAGGGTTTGTTTCACCTTGCATATCTTTCCAAGCACATATCCAAGCGTGTTGAAACACCTTGGTGTTTCATGCCTCCGGATGTCTTCTCTTTCTGGCAATTTACGAAGCATCTAAGAAAAAAACAGGAGGTCTCATTTTAAGCACTGCATTTCTATCTGTAAGTGTGAATTCTTTGCATCCAACACGTTAAATCTTCTAAATCAAACATCTCTTGACCCACGGCGACAGTTCACCTTTTTTAAGCGTCCTTCATCTGAGGCCGTTTCCTATGGTGCGAAGAGAAGAGAAAAGTGCCTCGTGATGGTGGAATTGGTCCTCCTTGTAAATGGGGATGGCCATACTGAAGACTGATGGATAGTATATTATATATATACAGTAATACATATTACAGGTTAATATGATGTATTTTATTTTGTATATATGATATATCCGTATGCATATGCATGATATGATCTTGCAGCAAGGTTTGGATTCCAGGATGCAATTTATCATTTTCTAGATGATTCAGGCTGGAATGGCGAATTTTTAAGAATCTTCCCCCCAAAAAAGGGTTGCTAATTAAAAACAAAGATTTGAAAGTTTGCAATCGCATTGCGAGGTAAGTATCTTTCATTCCATTTTTGGAGGGAGTCCACGAAAAAAAATAATTTGAAGACGGCATGTTCCCACTTTGCTGGTCCATTATGGATTGTACACTTTTCCCCTGAAAACTGAGATGTTTTTTCTGGAAACTTGATGCAAAAGGAAGATGATTCCTTTCCTTTTGAAATGGCTTTCTTCAGGGGGTGGGAGGGATTTCATTCACTTTCTTTTTACGAGTCATTTGGAGACTAAATTCAAGGTCTCAGGTTGAAGTTACACCTGCCCAGGTGGCCATTGGTATTGATTTAGGCACCACCTTCTCCTGTGTGGGCGTGTGGAAGGACCGAGGGGTACCGAAGGTCCAAGCTGACTTTCATCCAGTTTTTGCAGGTCCCTTGTAGTTTTCTTACACTAAAAATAGCAACAATTCATGATGTTTGTGGTATTTACTAGGAATTTATGATGGATTTTCTAGTTGCGATGGGTTTGATTTCTGGATGCCAAGCCGTTTTTTTTGGCATCCCCTTTCCAAGCGTCAGCCAGCAGCTATATCACCCTTTCAACTCCAGGATGATGGGGTGCAAATCATCGAGAATGCCGAGGGGAAACGAACCACACCTTCCTTTGTAGCTTTCACTGAGGCTGGAACAAACATATCCGGGATAAACGATCAAATTTCTTCCTCAAAGGTGATACAAAACCATGAAAATCATGGATAGTCTCAGGCCGAACGCTTGGTCGGGGATGCTGCCAAAAGTCAAGCAGCCAGAAATCCTACCAACACGTTTGGGGTTCCCAGCTGTGGCAACGTGTGGTACCCTTTCCAAGGACTTCCAATGGGAAGAGGTTTGGAAAGTGACTCCTCCTTTGGAATGAGTTGTGATATTGGTGCTAGTGCTATGCTATGGTTTGATACGATATTTTGAAAGGTTGTTAGTTGCTTAATAGATTTATATAAGCACATTTAGGGTGTATTTTTGCATTGCGTCCTTTTGCCTTCTGCACCCAAAACGACATTCGTCACTTCCAGCACTACACATTTCCATCCATCGTTTCACCCCGCGTTTGGATGGCTCTTGTTCAGGGTCTATGATGCAAAGAGGCAAGCAGTTTGGGAGGATGGTTTCGTGTTGGACTGGCAGTAGGTTCAAGTATTGTCATGTCAAGAAAAGGCACTACGCAAGGCATGAATAGAGGGGTTGTGTCAAACTCCAGATGTGTAGTATTTCTGGTGGATGAACGAGTGCAGGAGGTAGACAAAGTGTCTCACCAGGTTACCACAGTGTTTCGTCTAGCAAATTTGAAGCAAGTTTTTGTGGATGAAGAGTATCAATAGAAAACCAATGGCAATTTGTGTTTAGATTCCAAAACAGGAATCTTTATTATTGCATGACCGCGACCTATGAGTGGCCACAGTGACCTTTGGTTCCAGGTTGATTGGCCGCAAATTTCAAGACTCTCCGGTACAAGCCGACATGAAGCACTGGCCCTTCAAGGCACTTTTTGCAGGTATAGAGATAGAAATCGAAAGCTGCTGGGTAATGTTTTGTCCATCATTTTTCATTCGAAAAACTTCGAAACTTCACACTTCCAATCTTGAATTCATTAGAAAGGCCCTGATACAGTTTTCATATGGTATTAAGATTATCTACACTTCTCAGGCATACAGTGGTGATTTGACTTTTTTGAGATTCCGCATAGGTGGTGAAAGGCAAAGATGACAAACCCTTGATTGAGGCAGGTTGAATATGGATTCGGCAGGTGTGCTGCTGAATTCAATAAATTGAGGTTTTGTTATTCAAGTTGAGGGATGTATGTGGCGGCATCACCTACATGAATATGTATTATATGATTGTTGTATGAATATATATTGTATAGATGTATATACACATATGCTGTTTAACTTTTTTTTACCTGTAGATGTATCATGTATCTATGTCTATGTCCTATGACCCTTCGAAACAAGGAAATTTCCACCCCAAAAGATTTAGTTGATGCACTTTTCACCTTGATATTTTTTTTTCCCGGAAGGCCTTTCAATTCGACCCCAACACTCGTTGATTTGAAGGCACTTTTGGCCTTCGAGCTTTCGTCGGATTCTCCACGTGCTGAGGTGAAATACCAAGGGAAAAGCAAGCAGTTTCATCCAGAAGAGATTTCAGTTGCTTGGAATTTCAGAGCAACACCTCGGGGGTTATGTCGGATATACCTGGAGGGATTAGTAGGTACAACTTACGGTTGATATGGTTTACACTGACTTGTAGGCTATCATTCAAGGAAGCATCCCCCGTTTGGTTGGCAATGGACAACTTCGTTCTTTCATGGATTGCCACAATTTGACAATCGGCTAAAAATCCCCAAACAAAGCCTGTGCGCGCCAAAGAGTTTGAGGCTTTTGTTCTTCAAAAGATGAAAGAAACAGCAGAGGTGCTATCATGTGGACACAAGAGGATTCATGACTTTCCTTTAGTTGGGTGATGAAGTGGATGAGTGACAGCGCTCAATTTTTTTCTCATTGCCAGGCACATTTGGGGCATCCCGTCACCGACGCTGTCATCACGGTACCAGCATATTTTAATGACTCGCAGAGGTCAGAGTACCTGGAAACGGTTGATCTCGAGTCGGGCCAAATCGTACCACGACTTGTGGCCGTTTCTTCCAGCTTGTGAGATTGCGAGATTGTGGCAGAAGCCGGCGTGGGAGCGGAACTGATTGATGCCTGCGACCCTGGAATGACGTCCCCGAAACCCCGAAAAGGCCTATGTTACAGGATGAAAACTTCAAATAATATATCGCGCCGGATAGCAACTTCAGATATATCACAAGTATTCTACATGAACTTCAGAATAAACATGAATAAACTTCGTACTCGTATGTATGTACTATGTATGTACTATATATTGCAGAGACACACACATGTATATATATATATATACATTATCCTATATACATCACTCACCAACTGTTGATCACCAACAAAGGCAACAACTCGAGATGAAGCCACCCACTGGAAACCAGGCAAGCCACCAAGGATGCTGGTGCCATCTGTGGCCTCAACGTTTTGAGGTGCCACAATTTGGTGAGTCTTGGAATCATTGTCTTTCCAAATGTATATATATATATGTGGATTTGATAACAATGAATCATATGAATATATATGATTCACATGAATCATATGAACCGCATGTATGATTTTTTGATAATTGATATAGAGATAGAAATTTTTAAAGCATATTGTTGCTTAAATAGAACGTCCGTTTGTTTATCGTCGACCTTTCAGATGCCAGGATCATCAATGAACCAACAGCTGCAGCGCTGGCCTATGGTCTTGACTCCAAAGTGCGTGGTGCGCAGCACGTAAGGGAAACCCGGAAATGTTGTTGTTGTTGTTGTTGTTGTTGTTGTTGTTGTTGTTGTTGTTGTTGTTGTTGTTGTTGTTGTTGTTGTTGTTCTTGTTGTTCTTGTTGTTCTTGTTGTTCTTGTTCGTTGTTCCTCGACATTCTTTTTGATTGCATCTGGTGGACCTTCGAAAACATTTCTGACCCCAAGGTCTTGGTCTACGACATGGGGGGTGGCACCTTTGATGTGTCCCTGCTTGAAATCGAGGTGCCAGCTGCGGTTTTTCAGGGGTTTTTCAGGGTTTGGTAAACTTTGATACTTTGGAGTTTGTACCCGGAAAGGGAGGATATTATGTTCATGACATACGACTTTCTTTAAGTGTTGTGTTGGAAAGGGATGTGGTTTCAACAGATTGCTCCAATATGTTTCTTTCATCTCCATCTACGAAATCGACAGGATTATCACATTTGCGAATTTCCAGAATGTATATCTATATATTATATGAATATGCTATAGAGAAAGTTGCACTATAGACATCTATATAACAGATCTGTACATAATACACACATGTCATATGACATCACTTACAACTGACCTTTCCAAAGGGTAGATCCTGATGACGTTTGAACGGCGCCAGGATGGTGTCTTCGAGGTGAAAGCCACTGCAGGGGATACGCATTTAGGTGGTGAGGCCGGGATGGGGTGGGTGGAACCAACTTGTTTTTTGGGGGTCACCAACAACAGAAAATGTGCAGCAAGCACTTTTGAGATGCCATGGATTCATTTGATTGTTTTTGGATTGATACTGTCGATGAGTCAAAACATCTGCCGATATAACCAGTTTAGGGGAAGGGTCAATTCTTTATGTCATTTAGGTTGGGGGGTTTCTACCACCGGATTTTCTTTCCATTGACAATATGATGTCTATGGCAGAGAGTGGTTTTGTTTGTTTTTTTCGCTTCAAAGGTCTTTCGCTTGAGTGAAGTGTTTCCCATAGGGAATCCATGCCAGGACTTTAGCAACCGCCTGTTGGTCCATTGCATGAAGGACTTCCGATTGCGATTGTAACGAACAGGTTGAAGTGATGAGTCGGGAAGTGTACGAAAATGGCTGTATAGCAAACAAATTGATTGGGCAAATAGATGAGAACTTTTAGAAGAAGAATCATGAGGACATAGCAGAGGATTTCATGAAGCATTCCGATGTTCATGAAATTCACCCCATGGCTCTGATGATTTCCAAAAACAACATGGTCAACACCCTCAATGAGTTAAACTCCAGGAGTTTGAGGTGAAGAACCGCGGCAAGGACTTTTTTTTTGGGGGGGGCTGTTCATCACAAACGTTGTAGCAACTCTCAGCTATTAAATACTTTGTCAACCAAGGGGCCTCAAAGAAAAACATCAACAGTCAAGGTTTAGTATCGACTGGTTTGGTGGATCCTTCTCTCTTTTGAGGACGTGCGGTCCAACCAACGTGCCTTACGGCGGCTACAGGCCGAATGTGATGTTGTTCTGGATCCCAGAATCTTCGGATGAAATTTGGACACTTCCAGGTCTACAAAACTTGGTGTCTGGGAAATTCGGCGTGGTATGTTATGACTCGCATATTGGTTTGGAATTGTTATTTAATCTCCAAATTTCTGGGTCAGGAGCATTGGACTTCAAAAATGAAGCTACCAATGCATATTTCAACCAATCATACCAAACATCATCGCTTCTTGAGGCTTTGCCATCTCCCTTTAAAAAAGCTGAGGCCAAGAAGACGTTGTCTTCCTCAACACAAGCCACCATTGAGGCCTGGTAGTAGGGCTTGACAAAAATTTCATACATGGGTCAACCCTGAAGGTCTCATTTTTCAATCTTCTGATGTTTGAGTTTTTCCATGATTTTGATCCTTTTGCCAAAGTTGGACTCTGACCTGTCAAACTGAAGATGGTAAAGAAATGCTGAAAAAAAAAAACAAGCCTGCGGTTGAAATGAAATTGGCTCAAATGATGTCTTGGAAACTTCACACATGGACCTTCACCAACGTGAAAATCGTACTCTGAAACATGGCATTTTGACATTTTTCCTTTCTGATATGCAATATTCTTATGGCCAAAAATTGCATTTTTTCCATGCTTTTTTTTTCTTTCCTGGAACTTTCCCAAAACTGACCTGCAGCCTGGACCATCCCACCGTTTTTTTCTTCTCAAAAAAAGGTGGACTCTTTGTTGGATGGCATCGACTTCTCCTGCACCGTGTCGCGAGCCAAGTTCGAGGTGCAATTGAAGTTGAGTGGAGGGGGTAGTGGGTTGAGGTTGAAGTTGAAGGGTTTTTCCCAGATGGGTGTTTCCTTAAATGGTGGTACCCCCATTTCATACCCCAAAATGATCATTTTTAGTAGGAAAACCAATGGTTGTTGGGTACCAGCATTGGAGCCCAACGGTAAATCTAGGTAGTCTAGGTAGTGGTTTCACATATTTTTTAAAATATCACCCCGAAAATTGGGGAAATGATCCCAGTTTGACGGATAATTTTTCAGTTGGGTTGAAACAAGCAACTAGTAAATGGCTGTGTCTATATCTCCAAAATGTGAAGCCTCACTGTAAACTTTTTTGTTTTACGTTCTCCAAGTTTTGAAATGTCCTCATACTACATGCATGGATACCTGGATATCACCGAAAATTGTTGGATTTCATATGCACTTGTCCGAATTAGTGTTTTTGTATGTTTTTGGAACATCCATGTCGTCATTTTTGTTGGGTTCCGAATTCTATAAGATGTGGTCCAAAGTCATGGGACTCTTGGATTAGGAACCCAAATGGGATGCTCATCATCATCATCATCATCATCATCATCATCATCATCATCATCATCATCATCATCATCATCATCATCATCATCATTCATCATCATCATCATCATCATCATCATCATCATCATCATCATCATCATCATCATCATCATCATCATCATCATCATCATTCATCATCATCATTCATCATCATTATCATCATTCATCATCATTCATCATCATCATCATCATCATCATCATCATCATCATCATCATCATCATCATCATCATTCATCATCATCATCATCATCATCATCATCATCATCATCATCATCATCATCATCATCATCATCATCATCATCATCATCATTTCATCATCCTCGTCATCCTCGTCATCCTCATCATCATCATCATCATCATCCTCATCATGTTGTTGTTCGTTGTTGTTCCTTGTTACAACTCCCGCAAAACGTCAAAGGAGTTGAACATGGATCTCTTCAAGCGCTCAATGGATTCGGTTCAGAAGGCAACGATGGGGGAGAAAAACTGGGGCAGGAGCAACGCGGGAGGCTCCCCACATAAAGCTTACAACGATTACCAGTGACCTACTCAGTCCACTCCTATGCTCCCACAAAAGATGGAAGGGTCAAGATGTAAATGTTTCTGAATGAGTTTTTTTGAAGAGGACAATGTTGAACTTAGGAGTTTTTACCAAGTTTACTTGCAGCGAGACAGAGGACTGCTGTATGATGGATGTGGAACAGAATGAAACAAAGCGCTTCCAACATTTCACCTGGATACAAAGGGCTATGCTAGGGATGTTTTGCAAGTTTTTTGTATCCCTCTGTGTCTCATTGCAACCATCATCTTGGTTGAACCTCCATTTTTCTTCGGAGGATGGGAAGAAAGAACTAGCAGTCCAATATTTTTGTTCCCGTTGTTTCTCAACACCAGATCTGAAGGATATGGCTAACTCCAAAGGGGGGGTGGGTAGAGCAAAATCCCATTTGGATTGATGCTAACCCCCCGACCAGGTCCTTAAAGATGCCAATGTGGAGAAAAAGGCAGTTGACGAGGCAGATTTTGACCTAACTTTTGATATCAAACAATTGTCTTTGCTGAAAGGACATTGCTTGTTCTTATACATTTTCCTGCTGAGGATTTTGTTCCTCGATCTCCTTGCTTGGAAGAATATATACTGTAATATATATATATATACATAAGTGCAGATGCCACCAAACATCAGGTCTCCTACAATCAGAGAGGATACTGCAATAGTTAGATGGTGAAAGCTTGCTTTATTTCACCAAATGAAAACTTGCTTTGTAACAATCATTTTGTACAAAACTGGATGTTCTGTGAAGCTCTACACTTTGAATTCTGGTGTACTGTAGGTGGTGCTCATTGGTGGTTCTACTCGCATCCCTTTTGTTCAGCAACTTATCCAGGCTGGATCATGGAAGTTGAGAATTGAGCTGCCATGAAATGTTGATATACAGCCCCGAAATTCAACAGTTCGCACCAGAAAATTGATGATTGGAAGACTAGTTTCCTTTTTGGGATTGCCAATTTTTGGGGGCTATGTTAAATATCCGGGGTGCAATTTCTTTCTGAAAGTGCTTGTCAATTTCACACACAACTTCGCCCAAAAAAGGTTCCATGGTCTAAATTTCAGATGCGCACAGTACCTTCAAGTCGGTGATGTAGGCAGATCTTAGGTTGGCGATCAACCCCCTTTCCTGGCTCCATAAATGCTCCTATGAATTTTTGATCCCTGGTCTTCACAAGCAAACTTGAATTTTTCGACAAGCTGTCATCATTTTGAGGCCATTCGTTTTTGGTTTTTGGAGGTCTTAACATATCTTGAAATATATTGTTGGTGATCATTGTTTTGGAGAAATGAAGAGATCATACTCAATTGGTCATCTTGGGACTGTCAAAGACTCTGTCATCTGGGTCAAATATGCCGACCCAATCTACTACAGTAGATTAGATGAAGTATTGCTGTATACATATTGATAAAATGAGTTTATCCATACTGCAAGTTTCGCAAGCATGCAAGCACATCTGTGTATTATTCTAGTTTACAACCACACACATACTTCGAAATAAAACGTAAACATGCCGTTTTCAGTCAGCTGTTTCAATAGATTTCTAGCGAGCGCCACAACAGGACTACTTTGGCAAGGAACCCTGTCGTTCTATCAATGCCGACGAGGCGGGTATAGGGGGCAGAATAAAAGATGCAAATCAAAGCAGACAGCAGAATATCCATGTGTCATGTTGTTTCATTTGTTCTGATGTTTCACTGAAAATGTCTGAACATTTTCTGATGTTTCTGCATTGTTTCGTTTTTAATTAACATCAAAGTTTTTGTATCTTTTCTTTGATCAAAATAACGGGTTATAAGGACCACCCAAACCACCAACCCAAACAGACACCTAAGCCTAAGCCCACCTTCATTTCACATCTTTTAATGGCTGTTCTTTTTTTGGGGAAACCTAAAGGTCAACTTCACTGCTTGTCTTTGAACAAACACAACATTGACGTTTTTTTTTAAAAAAACCATCAGGCCGTGGCCTATGGTGCAGCTGTGCAGGCTGCAGTGTTGTCAGGCAACAAAGGGAAGGATTCACCGTTGAAGGACATCGTTCTGTTGGATGTGACGCCCCTTTCCTTGGGCTTGGAAACTGCTGGTGGTGTCATGACCAGGTGGGGGATGGGGTGGAAAACGTGGGGGGTGGATGGGTAGCTGGTAGCTGTGTTTTGTTGGTTGATGGTTGATGGTAGTACTTGTGAGTAGGATTTAGATATTCACTACTACCAAGCATGTCTTCCTTGCCAGTCACCTTCTGTTTCTGGATCTTTCATCCCCCACACTGCGCCAATTCAATGGGAAACTCTAGAAACAGCCATTTTCGGCTGTCTACCGTTTGGATGACATATACATCACTGCTCTATTTGGAGGTCTTGTTTTTTTTTTCGCCCTGAAGTTGTTGTGATGGATCTGATTTTGGGCCATTGGGTGACCTTTTGAAGCTCCTAAGGGTGGGATGTGAGTTGGAAAAATATGGTGCTACATGAACTGGATGTGAACTGTGAATCCTATATATGGAAAGGGCTAAAAGAAAAAACCTAACATGGGAGGCTGGCAGTGACAATTTGAATTTATTTGAGTTGAAAGGTTAATGGAAGGTGAAGGATTCCATTTTTTGTTGGGTGATAGGCACATTGCCATAATATTAGCATGGAATAAAAGAAATAATGTTGAACCAGCCACGACTTTCTGGGCTTCTCAAGTTCGGGGGGCAGAAGTGTTGCTCCCCGTGCCATCCACCCGTGCTGCGGTACAATTTAGGGAGTGGGGTGTTGGGGTGGCATGGCTGCCGATGTGGATGCAACCGAAACGATAGAGCTTCAGGTGCTGTGTTTGACAGGTGAAGGAGTAACCTTGATGGTTGACAAGGCAATGCTTGGACACGAAGTGCGGCAGATGGTTTCAACACAGCTTTCCGGCAAAGCAGGTTCCAAGATTGTGTTGACGCACCTGGATGCACATTTGGTGCTTTCCCAAAGCCTAGAACAGCAAGGTATTGTTGGCAAAACTGCTACACTGGCCTGTACGTATGTGCCAACAGATTTGTATCTTGCATGGTGCTTTCTTCAAGGGCTTCCAACACAAGAAGCAGAGTTTGCTCTGGAAGGGGTGACCAGTCTGAAACATCTGAGAGGGCCTACGCGTACCTGGGGTGAGTGCTTGGTTCATCTGCCACAGAGTCTGCAGAGCTTGACACTAGATCTAAATTTGTCCCAATTCACCGTACCAAGCAGCCTGCAGAACCTGACGATTGGCGATTGGCTTAACCAGAGCTTGGAGGGGTGACCTTGCCAAGCAGCCTGCTGAATTTGACTTTTGGCTATAGCTTCAATCAGAGCTTGGAGAACGTGACCTTGCCAAGCAGCCTGCAGAACTTGACGTTTGGCGACAATTTCGACCAGAGCTTGGACAGAGTGATCTTGCCAAGCAGCCTGCAGAACTTGACGTTTGGCCATAGCTTTAACCAGAGCTTGGAGGGAGTGACCTTGCCAAGCAGCCTTCAGAAGTTGACATTTGGGTCATTTTTTTCACAGAGTTTTGAGTCGGTGAGTTTCCCGAGCACTTTGGAGAGCTTGACTTTGTCTATGGAGTGCAACGGTTTCTGGCAGATTGCCTCACTTCCCAACCTTCGACGTCTTCAGGTGGGTCAAACCGTCATAAGTGTACGTAATGGAGTGAGACGGAATATATGGAAGGCTATGATGGAGAATTGAAAAAAAGGTCTCCTGCTGGTCATACCTTTTCAGGCCCATTTGGTAAGTCATGGTATGGCGGCGATCGTGACTCAACGCTTGTTGCTTCGACATGTCCTAACCTGGTCGAGTTGTTTGATCTCACTGAGCATCCTATTCACAGTCCAAGTTACCCTCAGTAAGGTCCTCAAATTCAGAACTATCGCTAATTCTAGTCTTTGTACATTTTTTTGGGGGCCTTTTCCTAGCAGGGCAGCTGCAAGCAATACAAAAAGACACCCTGCCCGTGTTGCGAGGCTGATTGAAAGAAACTCCACCATCCCAACGAACAAGAAACAGGTGGTCTCACCCATGTGATGGGGGCTTTGGCAACAAAAACGCTCCCATACTTTTTTTGTCAAAGGATCAGCGACAGAAGTAGAAGCCGAGTTCTCTTTTTGAAAAGTCGATCTCAGTTTCTGGACAGATCTCAGTTCATGGAATTGAAAATCACCCTAAATGAAAGGACACTAATCTTGGAGGGGCCCATCTTCCACTGAACCATGATTATGGGAGGAAGGGTATTCAACTATCTTACTGTCAGGAATCCAACAATCCACGGCCCGTCACGAGGTGTTTTCGACCTACTCGGATAATCAACCAGCCGTGACCATTCAGGTGGGCTTCCAAGGTAGAAGGTTTGACAGGAAAAACAAATCCGTTTGTTTCGATGCCCCTCCCGGAAGCTAGCATACTGTTGATGGTTCAGAAATCCTGCACCAGTTGGTAGGTAGTTTATCCCAATTATGCACAAGGTTTATATATACATTCCAGGTGGTTGTTTGGGATTTCTGAATCATCAACAGTAGCACCTGAAAATGGATGGTTGGAAACTTCCTTTTGGGGCCTTTTGGCAACCTGGCAGGGTGCGACCCTGTTAGTTTCAGTGAGGGTATATCTCAGTATATTAATTTTTTGGAATGGTGATATTTCTCTCTTTTTTTGTAGTTTTCCTTTTTTTTTTCAATGATCCAATTGGTCCACTTCAGTGAATGGAGAAAATTGCAGTTTGCTACATGTAGTTGTTTTGGTGAAGCAGGAAGCTTGTTAGTTTTAAGATGTTTGGCCCCTGACAGCTGCTTTGGACAACCTGACGACCGGCATTTTTTTTTCAAACGGCTGAGATTTGGTTCAAGGTTTGGCTTCGGTTTAAGTCTATATCCTGTCCGGTATGACAAACACCGGGAAGAGATGCTTTGCTAATATGATACTGATACTGATGTATCAATCTGAAAACTTCTGAACGACGGACAAATAATGACAAATATATAATGTAATATATACCATGATCTAGGTGGGGATGTAAATCTTTTTGCCGATGGTTCAAGCACCCAGGCCTCTTTTTGGTTAGCCTTCTTTTTGCTTTTGAATCTAAAGTATTTTCTCTAAGCTTGGAGCCCTTTCGTTGTACACACACACATATGATACCACGCAGCTTTGAATAGAATCATATCATGTATATATATATATTAGATACTATTAGATACTATTGAATACTATTAAACACTATATGAATTGATATATCTATATTCTACATATATGTGATATTTTCTGCTAGATTATATCATATTATTATGTTATGTTATATCATGAAACGATTAGATTACTGTGTACTACATCGTATTATATTCCATTGTATTGTATTGTATTGTATTGTATTGTATTGTATTGTATTGTATTGCAGTGTATTGTATTGTATTTATTCTATTGTATTATTAATTATGCTATGTGATATTATTGCATTTTGCGTTTTATACATACGCATTTAGTACTCAAGCAGGGACATACGTATACACACAGTCTATATCAGTAGATCTTTCCTGGAACTACCTACTTTTACCTCCAAACCGTTATGTTCCAAGGATGACGTCACAAAGCATCAATTTTGGAAGACCAGCATCAGGAAACGGTTTTCCAGACACTATCCGACACTATCCCCTCAAGTAGCAGAACATCCCAGTGATTCTAAACCCCAGCAACAGAAAAACAACACCCCTGAACCCAGCATAGCATCGGAAACAATTTCCTTCTCCCAAAAGGTAAATTTTCTTCCAAACATCAATTTTCAGCTGCGAACTGTGAGTCACGGAGTGCAAGAGTTTGGTTGGATAGTCTCATACAGCGCTTCACACCTAGGTCTACGAGGGTGAACGCAGCATGACCAGGCAGATTGCCCTGGGGGACTTTTTCAAAATTGTCACTGCAAAAAGGGAGCACAACAAGAGACGGATCACGACTTGTTGAGTGAATAGATACCCTCCAGGGGAACAATGCCATATCCCACCCAAACGGGAAAAGGAAAATTGGAACATCATTTTCAAACATATCTTGGGTGGGGATGTGTTAGTTGTTCTGGAGGGAAATTAGTCTTAACAAGCTGACACCTCAAAGGGAAGAATTTCATCATGGCTTCCCGGCAGGGATAATCGCTTGCTGGGCTCCTTCAACTTGGATGGTATCCCACCAGCTCCTCGTGGGGTTGGGGGATCCTAAGGAAAATATCTCGGTGGTTTGGGAAGGGAAGAGTGGTGGGGGGGGGGCTGGAAGTGAATGATTCAAGTGGATAAGATGAATGAAACAGGATTGGGAGGCTTTGAGGCAGATTTGGATTTCGCATGACTTTGTATGCAGGCATTTGCAGACTCAAAATGGGTCCCATTTTTTTTGGTGATATCCAAGAAAACGGGACTCCCGCACTTGGAGAGTGGTCAATCACCAGTGATATGAGGTCAATCACTCATTATTTGAACCTGAGACCAAAATCCACATCATCCCGGCAACCAAATTTCTGAGGTGCCACAAATTGAAGTAGCCTTTGACTTGGATTCCAACGGGGTACGGAACCTGGAATTGCTGGCCTGGGTGCGAAATCTTCCTGGAAATCTCGTGACTTTTTGAGGATTCCAGGCAGATGATTGGATGTTTAATCAAGAGATCATGCAAGATGGAAGATATGACATTAATGCTATGATATAGACTTGGGACACACACGCACACAAATTCATGACATTGATGAAATGAATTCAATACATAAAATGGGCAAAGGTTGCTTTTTTGGGCCACCAGTTTTGCCTGTGTTTCCTTTGCCGCAGATCCTCAACGTCTCTGCGGCAGATAAGACCACCGGCAAGTCATTGATCCCAGCGATTTGTTGTGGTGAACAATGTCGTTCAGATTCGACGATTTCTAGTGGCAATTGTGCAGCTTGTGTGGCAATTTTTGAGCCTTGTAATATCCTCATAAAATCCAGTGAAGCATTTCTCTTGATGCCTGGGACAGACTCAAACAGTTGTGAAGCATCCCAAGGTCAAACAAGATCACCATCACCAACGAAAAGGGACGCCTTTCGAAGGATGAGCCACTTGGTATCTGTGAACCAGAAATGGACCTAAGAAATATGGTGACAGTAGTGGGTCTGATGTTTTCGGGTGGTTGTGACAAATTTTTTTCCCCAAAAGATTGCTCATACCAAGAGCCCACACTTGACCAGATTTTTGTTTTAGACCTTCGCGGAAGACTATTTGCATGGAACCTGAGGGCTTCTTCCCCTGAGGAAAAGGTGGGGTCAGTCTGCAGTTCCTGAAAACCTGATATGTGTTGGTGGAAGAATCATCCATCGATGAATAGGGAGTTTATTTCACTGGAAAACAGGGCTTTTCGGATCCATCCCAGGTGGTTTGTGGGATTTCTTCCATGAACAACATTTAACAACATGTACATATATGTAATATATAGATGTATATATATATATATAAACATGATAGTGTATATATATATATACATTACATACATGCACATATAGATATACATATATACTACTGCATGTAAACACATGGAGTCATACCATTCTCGCACCTTTGAACCACTCAACGTTTCGTTGGCACCCTTGAGGATTGAACGCATGGTGAAGGCCGGGTGGAGCTGGACTGATGGGTGTGGCCTACGCCCCGGAAAACTAACATGTCCCCTAAAAAGGGACAGATGTATTCCAACCATTCTTTTCAGGAAAGATGTTAGTTTTCACAGAGGAGCAAATATTTATGAGGAAATTGGAGGATGAAAACTTTGAATGCTCTCATTAGCAACTGCAAACTTCGAAATCACCAGTGATATCTGAGAGGTTCATTAGGGACAAGAGGTGGGGGATGTTTGAAAATTATGGTCGTTCGGGATAAGAGGTACGGATGGAATTGAAACTACATGGAGCTCATTTTGAGTGGAAATTAATTGATCCAAGATAGCCATTGTACAGAAGATGCACATTTTACCAAGCATCCTCGTTTTCTCATAAAGTTTCGTCCGTTTGGGAAGGAAGCAGAACAATTTCGGCAAGAAGATGATCTTCTGCGGAAAAACGTGGAGGCTCAGCACTTCAAAATCTGGTCCAGGAGGTATCTAGAAGACCTACACTGATCCATCTCCCACAAAAATGTAACACTCCGAGATTTGAAGTTCCTCAGAACTTTGGAGCTTAAGTTGAAGAGTTTTTGTGTCAGCCCCTTTTTTTTTTGGGAGGTGACAGATTCCCCCAGTCTTCCTGTTGGTTCAGATTTTACAGCTGCGAGGCTCGAAATGAGTTGGAGAGATATGTCTACTCCGTGAAAGGCGTTGTTGGGAAGTACTTGTTGCTGAAGTGTTTTTTTCACCCAAAAACTGCCGGATGGAACCTTTGAAGCCCTTCCGGAGGGGAGGTGTTTTTTCATCATTTAAACTCAGCTTCCCGTGAGTTTTCCGGGGGGCTTGGGTGGGTTTGGGAACCATGAAGCCGGTGGGGAAACGTTTTGACCGATTCTGAAACGGGCCTCGGGGGCCCAGTTTCACCAAGTAGAGGTTATTTTCCAACTGGAGGCACTGTGAGACCCTGAACCACATCGCTGTTTGCTGAGGGTTCTGTTTTTTTTTTTAAATCTTAAATGTGACTTGTTAAGGGAACCTTGCCGTCGCCTCCAGCACTACCGCAGCCATGATGACGGTGATGATGGTGATAGTGGTGATAGTCATGAAGAAGAAGAAGAAGAAGAAGAAGAAGAAGAAGAAGAAGAAGAAGAAGAAGAAGAAGATGATGATGGTGGTGATGGTGATGGTGATAGATAGTGATGATGCAGAAGAAGAAAAAGAAGAAGACGATGATGATGGTGATGATGATGATGATGATGATGATAATGATGATGATGATGATGATGATGATGATGATGATGATGATGATGATGATGATGATGATGATGATGATGATGATGATGATGATGACTATGACGATGATGATGACAATGATAATGACTGTGAGAATGATTGTGAGAATGATGGGATGACAATTTTTTCACTGTCAAAACTGCAGTGCACTTATTCTTATGATGTCTGATTTTTGAGTATGATTGTGATGACGAAGAAGGCCGATGAAGACCAGGTAAACAAAATTGGAGAACATGGGATACAATCATTATAATCATCCTCTTTTCCAGCATCCTCATCTTAAACTCACTGTTAATAAGGAGATCCACCATGTCCAGCCAGGCTCCCTTGACCGGGAGGACCTGAAGGAGAAATTCACCGAGGAGGATCGTTCCAAGGCTGCTGGGGGTTGCTGGTACCATCCATTTGATTTGAAGATCTTTGTTTTTTTCTCCTCCCTCAAACTAGAAGTTCGCACCTGAAAATCTGATAGTTTGGAAGAATAGCTTCAAATGTTTGGGGATTTTTTAAAATGCCTATTTTCAGGGGCAAATCTGCTGTTAGCTCCTTCCCAGATCTCAGAAGCGGTGGAGAGCACGCTGAAGTGGTTCGAAGAGAACACACAGGTGGGGACCAAAAAACCCAATCGAAACAAAGGGGAGGATAACAACCTGCAACCTCCCCAAAGCCCCCCGAAATGCTGGTGTTTGAAGAGTTCCGGGAATATATATTTGGAAGGAAATCCTTCCAAAAGATGATTTTATCATTCATCTTGGATGGTGTATTTTTTGGGGACCATCTTTTTGAAGGTCGAGATGAATCCGCTTCATCTAAAGGATTTCATCGCTGAGTTGGAGAAAATCTCCTTTGAAGTCATGAAGATTTTGGAAGATTGCCAGGCGGATGCTGATGCTCATGAAGCGAAACATAAGGAGCTGGAGGTACAAACGGATCCGGTTGCACCAGGATCATCAGAACTGCGCTTAAGTGCTACTGGTAGGGAAAAACAAAAAACATCTGCAGCAAAGGAAGTTGATGTGAATAAACGATGTACTCCAATGTTCCCTGGCGATTTTTTTTTGAACCTCAACTGGTGCGGGATTTTTTGCTAACCGTAGTATGTGCTTTCCGGTTTTGCACTTGCCAAGCGGGTTCCATTTTTATGATCTGCGTCAGGGAGTGGTGAATCCCATTATGGTGAGGCTGGTCGAAACTGGAAAAAGGGTGCTATTTCTGTTGAGCTTCCCTGGGATTTTTCTGGAAGGATCCAGGAGCCAAAATATGATTCACTGTTTTATTTTTTGTATTTCAAAGTTCAAACAGGAAACTGCCAAACAAGTATCTTCCGTAACCTTCCCCTTCTGTGGTCATGATAGTTACAGTCACATGATGTTATGTGTAGGGGCACCTGCGTGTCCGTGTGCAGGGAAGGTGTGCATTGTCCTAAGGGCGAACATCAGTTGGGGCGGACGTGGTTGATGATTATATTGTGGGTCGTTGACTTTGCAGCCTTCCCAAAAACATGTCACCTCATGGTATGACACCAAAAGTCGTGGAACCACTGGACTGTTGCTTCCAGCTGACATAGGACCATGCAAACCAGGTTGCGCAGCGTTCACCCTCATGAAACCATTGATGTAGTCTACAGAGTGTCACTGCATTTTTGGAATCTCCAAGGAGCTCAGTCCACAGCTATGACCCTACAGCCTCATCATTTAGGAAAACGTTCCATAGGGCATGGCCCTCTGAAACGGAAGCTTGACATAGACTCAAAGAAAGGAACTCCACTTTCAGGATCTCCATCTATTGAATCTAATGTCAGATGACATCATCCTTCGTTTCGACTCAAACCATTGGATTTCAACATTTTCCAGTTGCATTTCCTACCTTTTTGACCACTCTTAACGACAGGATCTATGGAGAGACGCCACCAGATTCCACCAGCTCTGAGGACGATTTTGTAGTTGGAAAAAGGGGGGGGTATCAGGGTATCTACTTATTCTCCCTATATATTTATTAATATCTATACGTAAAATACCGTGATATCTTCATTTATTCATAAATATATTATATTGGTATCTCTCTCCACTTATACGGGTGAACCGGTTGGAAATCAGCCCCCTTAAAGGCGGTTTATGTAGTAACTTAAGTAGTTGGACACCCTTCCAGCATTGACATGGCAGGAGAAACAGGACTCTGCCTAGTGCTGAGGTACCCGGGCATAGCTGCGTGAAGGTGAATCGATATTCGTACAATCAATTTCCGCAAAGTCGAAAATTGTGAATTTGTGAAAATTGGAGACTGAACCTTAAACAGGCGTCATTAACTTACCAATTATGGGGGATTTCCCTTCTATCAGTAAAATTGTTTGGGTTGGTAACATAATGACCCCAGTAAAATTGTTTCACAGGCGTTTTTCATCTCTGACCTTTGACAGGTGCGCGAATGACGTTGGTCCGTTCGCGCGGGTCTGTTGCGCGCCCTCGTTTTCACCGGTGGACAGTGACAGATGGCCACGCCCACCCAGAGGTGGATGGGCCTGGCGCCGGCAGACGCGAAAGACCACATTGTACAGGGCCTCATGGTTGTGCTCCAGAGAAGGAATTTCCACTGTGGCATTTGAGGTTTTGAGAAGATATCCGGGGTCAAAACTTGGGTTACCCAAGAAAAAGTAATTTGTAACACAAAGATTGATGATGTATGACCACAAAGAAACAAACTTCACCAACTCTATCCATCACCTTTTAATTTGGATGGAGGTGCAGTGGTAATTTCTCAAAACTCTTCAAGGCTTGGGAACCATCATTTCTTTTTTTCGTGGCATGATCTTATCAGGTGAAACAGACAATGTTTAATAAATGATATGGTTCCCTTAGTTTTGAGGTGTTTCAACTCTGGTGTTTGGCTTCGTCAGTCTTCACGACGTGAAGAAAACTGTAAGTCGCCATAGTTCACGGTGCTTCTTTTGATTTCGTTTCAATGAACATAGTGCATCATCGAAAGTAGGAGCTTTTGCAATCAAGAGCCGTGACCTCATGTTTTTCATCACTGACGCATTGGTTCAAGGCATTGATTAGCCCAGATCCCAGGTAAAAGACCTTTCCAAGGAGATAAGAACAGTGTGACATGCGACAAAATCTTTGCCCTGCTAAAGTAGATACATCAATGATCAGCGAGGGGAATGGATACATTGATGATACACCTGAACATAAAGAATGTTTCTTTTGGTTTTTATTTCAAGCAAAACATTCTTTTTTTGGTGTTAACCTGACGTCACATGGCACAAAAATTCACCAAGAAGTTGATTCTGAGCAGCACTGGAAGGGTCTATTGGCAGCTCGGGGCCCTGGGAAAACTGATGGGATGGTGGTATGAGAGGAAAAATGGCTCACATACCCTCCCTGAAACTAACAGAGCCCCTGAAAATAGGTCTTCCCAACTTGAACGTAGTCTACCAACCATCCATTTTCAGGTGCGAACTGTTAGGTTTAGCAAGTGTATTGGTTCTTTTTTTTTGTTGGTTGGACCACAGATCATTTTTTGACCTTGAAATATTCTGAAATTTAGCATGAGATTGTGATACAGTACCTTCTATCCAATCATGAGCCAACAGGTTCCAAACAGGTTTTTGGAACACCAGTGAAAGCAAAGAACTTCACTGAACTGCTGCCAGTCTATTTTTCAGCTCACAGTTTTTTCAATGCATCGCTAAACTGCTTCGGATTCGGAGGCTCCAGAGTTTTGCCGTATTTCCGTTGGGACAGTGACACGCATTCAGTGCTCACATTCCTTCGCCATGCTTCGTCTCCTGAGTTTGGTCGTGACTGCCGTGGCACACAACCATGGAGGACACAGCCATGATTGCATGCACATGACGACCCCAGTGAATTACACCTGCAATACCACGACATGTGAAACTTGGATAAAATATGGAAGGTTTGGTGGACTGGGTTGAGGAAATCCTTCTATTGGGGTTGTGACCCATGGAGGGGTTGTGGTCATGGATGGTCATGGATCTCTCAAAATCTTGCAAAAGTTATTTCAAGGTCCTCTGAAAGCCCTTGGAACGCAAGAGGATCAAGTAGCTGATTCGAAACTGTATGTTTATAGTTTATACAGGTTACTCTCCAATGGCCCAACCTAACAACGAGAACTGCCCTTTTCCAATACAAAACACGGAGGGTACGCATCCGTACCGGTGCTTCACAAGAAACTAACTTGGAGCTGGAACACCCCAAACATATCAAAACCTGGCCAACCAGATAGGTGATGGGTTTTTGCGCCAGGACCCCCAGGCTCCAAAAAAAATGTCCCTTCCCTTGCCAAGGAAGGTCTAGTGACCTATAGCTCAAGCAGTTGCACTGCGAGCAGCAAGTGCCCAGCCGTGGTGATCATTCATGATTGGACTGGCATGGATGACTATGAGATGCTCGGTGGAAAACCAAACCATTGACCTGCCAAGTCTTTTTTGGGGGGATGATGACAGACCTCTCATGAACATCTTGCTGGCAAAGTTGTTGGATTGCAATCAATCCTCCCCTCAGCCCTAAGACTTTCGGAGGGATGACTCAAGCAAGCAGAAAATCCATGTCCGTGACAAAAAAATCAGGATGGAACGTGCCCGCATGTTGGCCGGCTTGGGCTATGTTGCCTTTGCCGCTGATATCTATGGCCAGGGGACACCAGTGGAGAACATGCAAGATTGGGGTGCGGCAGCGGGTGCTCATCGTGGAAATCCTGATCTCTACATGTCCAAGATCCATGCTGCGTTGGATACAGTGAAGACCCTGGACTTTGTGGATACCAGCAAGATTGCAGTCATTGGCTACTGCTTTGGTGGCTCAGGTGTTGTGAACATGGCCATTCTGGGAGTGGACGTTCTGGGTGTGGTCGGGTTCCACTCCGGCATCCAGACTAGCTCCCGCGTTCAGTGGGATGCTACCACCAACAATGCAGTTGTGAAAGCAAAGGTCTTGTTGCATTCCGGTGTCGATGATGATGCCGCCACCGATGTTGCCATGTTGGAGCAGGAATTTGAGGCAGCAGGTGCCACGTACGAGATTGTTCGCTACGGCAAGGACGTCTATCACAGCTTCACTGAATGGAGTGCTGCTTTTCCTGGTCAGGCAATGTATGACCATCGTGCAGACTACCGGTCCTGGGAGAGCACCAAGTTGTTCTTGAAAGAACTCTTTACAGGCTTGCCTGCTGCAGAAAGGGGCCCTGAAAATGACATGCTCCAGACTGGCTTACACAACTACACCTGCAACACCACTACTTGCGAAGGCTACGTCGCATACAACAGCAGCGCCTGCACTTCCAGCAACAAGTGCCCAGCCGTGGTGATCATTCAGGACTGGACTGGCATGGATGACTACGAGAAGGAACGTGCCCGCATGCTGGCAGAACATAGCTATGTTGCCTTTGCTGCTGATATCTATGGGTTTGGAACTCCTGCGGAGAACATGCAAGATTGGGGTGCGGCAGCGGGTGCTCATCGTGGAAATCCTGATCTCTACATGTCCAAGATCAATGCTGCATTGGATAAAGTGAAGACCCTGGACTTTGTGGATACCAGCAAGATTGCAGTCATTGGCTACTGCTTTGGTGGCTCAGGTGTTGTGAACATGGCCATTCTCGGATCAGACGTTCTGGGTGTGGTCGGGTACCACTCCGGCATCCAGACTAGCTCCCGCGTTCAGTGGAATGCTACCACCAACAATGCAGTTGTGAAAGCAAAGGTCTTGTTGCATTCCGGTGTCGATGATGATGCCGCCACCGATGTTGCCATGTTGGAGCAGGAATTTGAGGCAGCAGGTGCCACGTACGAGATTGTTCGCTACGGCAAGGACATCTATCACAGCTTCACTGAATGGAGTGCTGCTTTTCCTGGTCAGGCAATGTATGACCATCGTGCAGACTACCGGTCCTGGGAGAGCACCAAGTTGTTCTTGAAAGAACTCTTTATGGGGTTGGATGGTGCGGCTCGCGCAGAATGTCTCTGGGTTGCACCAAGATTGGCCAACAATTGCCTCAAGTGATTCCACGTTTGAGGATGATAATGGGATATAATGGGGATATTTTGGACACTCATGGACTCATGGGTGAGGACCAATAGGTACTGTAATGGTGAGAGAACGATTAGGTTCTGGAGTTTTTTCAGTAAGTGACCTTCTCTCCACTTAAAGACCTTGACAGAGTTACTGACAGAGATTCGACTCATGAATCGCCAAAATCTTTTTTGCAGGTTTTGAAACTTTTCTGGTTCTTAAGGCACGCAGTTCAAAATCACCCCCCTTGGGTTAAGCTGGTGTAGGCCAACCGCAGATAAGATTCTGTCATGAGGCCCAACCACCACTACGTCTACCATTGATCAGGCACATCATTTTGAGATTGGCAGGGTGACAGTAAGGATTTGTGTGCTTGTGATTGGTGCTGATTTATTGGGAGGGTTTTCCATAAAGTCTGAGACATAGACTTCGGAGAAAGTGTAAAGGCGCGAAGAACATCACCCAAAGTGTCAGGAAGTGTTTTGAGAATTAGTGTATGATGATGATGATGATGATGATGATGATGATGATGATGATGATGATGATGATGATGGTGATGGTGATGGTGATGGTGATGGTGATGGTGATGGTGATTATGCCATACCCAGATTTGAGATCTGCTTTTCCTCAGACAAAAAAATGTACATACAGGAAATGGTTGTCATGCTGGTTGGTTATAATCCTGTTATTCCAATAGACGCTCCCTTCAAATTCCTTTTGAAAACTGCCTAGCTACCACAACATCTGTGCTATTTCTGGATTCCAACAGAATTCTTTGAAACCACTCCATGAGTCAGTCGGAAATCCTCGGCTTTGAAACGCCAGATGACCATGAACAGTGCCAAGAGCATGGGCGCTTTCGGCTTGCTCCTGGCAGTGGGCCTCGCTTTCTAAAGGCAAAGGGCGAAGGGCACACAGCCGAAAAATTCCGAAAAATGGTTATAAAATTGTATGAAGGTTTATAATGTAGTTCAACGTCAGCAATTTGAAACAACGCAGATTGATTTTACTCTTGACAGATCTTTGTTTGTTATGTTTATCCTCTCATCTGCCATCTTTCTTGCAAGAGAGTGGTGCTAGAAGCAATGAAGAAAGACGCAGGGATGAAGGAAGCAAGAGTGACTTTGCACCCTCAAATATTTCACTTGAATGTTCCGTCCGAGACATGTGTATACACAAATCCAGAATCAATGGATAGTTTACTGTAAGTTCATCATATGATTCTCTATAAGTACATTCAAAAGATACATATGTTTTGCCGCTTTACATGTCATGATACATCCAATAGATATAGCGAAGACTAATGAAAGGTGCTTTGCTTTTCACCCATTTTTATCTCAACTCTGACTCGAGGCAGACCTTCTTGGAGCTTTTTTTTTCCTATCTCACATGGTTGAGGAATTTTCAGAAAAAAACTCCGATGCCAAAGAACACTTTGATTTTTTCACCACCACTTTTGAATCCTTTCCATACCAGGGATGTTTTCCTCAATGATTCAGCGCTTGTTCTTTTTTGTTTCCACGGCATTGGGGTGAAGAACCGGGCTTCTGCAAGCGGAGATAGCCCCGGAGATCGATCAATTTCAGGGACCCAGCATCCAACGTTTGATGCTGGACATGTGCCCTCACGTAGTGCCACTGCTTGCGTGGTGCCAATGACGACGTAGCGACTTGATAAGCCTTTGATCAGCAGCTCAAAAAGAGCGCGATTTTTTTTTCAGCTTTCAGCAGAGGATTTTTTGTTTGATTTACTTTGGGGCGATTTGTAACACCCTTACAAAACCCTTTCCCCCCAAAAAAAACCTTGTGACGCTAACTTGACGACCAACTACCAATGCTGAGGCCATGACGTATTGCCTTTGAGAGGACGGGGAGTTAATGTGGTGCCTTGGGTTCTTGTCCTTTACATCCAGCATCGTCACGATCATCTTTGCACCTTTTCTAGGGATAAAATGGAAATATATGGGATAGCTATAAAAATGTATGTTTATATTTAATCGTATTAACGGAGGATTTGAATGAATTTGACATGAATTTAATGGTTCAACACTTCCCATGTACGTAATTCTAATTACTGTAGTATATAGCCAGTCTGAAACCTCGCAGACGTGGTGCCCTCAGGTTTTTTGTTCTTGTGATGCTTGCCCGGCAGTTGCCGGCCGTAAGTCCGGTACAGTTGATGCATAAAAACCCGGTACATAGTGGGAAAAAACTGTTCTCAATTAGTTGGGTCAGATTTTGGTCATCAAGAAGGGTTTACTAAAACAAACCCATTTGGGGGGGGGAATTCAAACTTGATGCAAATGTACTATGTACGGTTAATTTTGGAAAGGAGTTCTCCTTTATATAATTGTGTATGGTTTGGGTTGGTAATACTGTTGATGGAAGAAATTCTGCGTCACTTGAGATGTATAAAACCTTGCAAATACTGGGAGAAACTACCAACCTCAACTGGTGCATTTTTTTTTTTAAAATCAACAGTATAGACCCCCGAAGTTTAACAGCTCACCTTGGTTTGCGGCTCAAAAGCTCGCTTATCGGGAGTGTCCCCTTCCCGCTTGGTAAATTTTTGCACGTGGAACACGCGAGGTGGGGAGAGTTCGGGTTTTTTGAAGGATTGCGAGAGGGTGCAAAATCAGGTGCCCCCAAAAACAGGATATAGGATAAAACTATTTTTTTTGCAAAAAAATTCTCCAAGCAAAGTTTTTTTTAATGAAAAGGATGTGGTTTTCGGGTGAAAGTGGAGGGTAGAGGTGCCTCCAACCATTGAAGGCAGATACCCGAGTTCTGGGCCGCAGGTCACTATGACTGCCGCAAGTGAAAAGGACTGGGAAGTGCAGGCAAACTTCTCTTGAAAATCCCTATGTTTCAGAGATTTTGCCGGGTTGGTGAAGCAAAAACGCCTCAGATTTTGAGATCAACTGCGTTCACCTGACTTAGCCTTGGCCAATGCATCTCTTGATCAGGCGTCTTTTATGACAGATTCATGGAGTGAAAAGCCTTAGTTAGTATCCATTGTTGAAGGTTTGTTACTCGGATCATTGAAATTTCTCATCTCTAAATACTTGAGCCATAGAATTTGGGGTCAGCCATGCCGGAGAGACGTAACATGGAATACAGGTGAAAAAATACATAAACATTCCTTCTGGGAAGTATATATATGTACATAAATATGTGTATATATGTGTATATACATACCTAC
>DF243186.1:0-39072 GCA_000507305.1 Breviolum minutum Mf 1.05b.01 | reverse complement strand
TTGTATATCATCTAGTCCTTACTATAACATCTTGCATTTCATCATAAATATCTACAACTGATATCTCACGCTGATATCATAAACAAATGATGTCCAAAAGATTGGACAAATGAAGGCGGGACATATCTGAAAAGCGTAGGAAGCGCAAGTCAAAAAAATACTACATTCCAATGAAACGTTTTAATTCAAAACCACCGCAAAAAAGGATGGCAAAACTAAAAATGTTCCACATATCTTCCCCATATTTTTTCCACCTTTTCTTCTTTTTTCTCTGAATTTTCCAAATGTCAAAAACTTAAACTGTTTCCATCACAGGTCGATGGATGTTTGCAAGCACACTGGGAAGGGCAAAACTTTTTACTCCAATGAATTCTTCCTCTGGAAAAAATACACGAATCAGTTGCACGGCTTCTGCATCAACCGACCCACGGCTTCGGCTGTGTGGCACAGAAACGCACTTGTTCTCAGTGGCTACAAAGGTATATGATGCCAAGTGTTTTTTCTGTAGCTACCCCAGAAAGAAATGCTACTCCGACAGCTTGAAACAGACGGTTGACCAGCTCTGAGAACACTGCGCGAGCTGATCCTACACTGGCCGTGGACGCAAACTTATTCTTTAAGGATGTTTAGTATTGGAAGCTAAAACCAAAACTTGAAACCACATTGCTTCAACATGTCCGAGCATGAGGTGAAACACGCCTGCTTCCTTGCAGGCTGATACAAGGGCCTCGTCCAACAGGCTCTATCAAAGAGGTTCAACAAAACTAGCAAGGCATCAGCAATCTCTACTACTGAGAGTGCGGCTAGCCGGGGAGCAAAAAGCCATAGCAATCAGACCTCAGGAATGAAACCTACATGAAGTCAAGTGAAAAACAGCTTAAGCCAGCAAACAGCCAAAAAAAAATCATAAGTTGTGTGCTCATCAGTGTCACGAAGGCTTTTGGACATCACGTTCTCCTTCTCCCAGCGACCATCCTGCGCACGCCAACCAACTCACTGACGTATACTGTCTGCACAGGAAAAGTGAAATTGGCAAAGCTCCTTGAAACTGTAGACCTTAATCATGAACGCCGGGATGGTCAATTCTGCCTCCTTCTTGATGGCCTCACTTACTTTACCAGCAACCAAGGCTTCTCAACATGACGCCTATCTTGTCTGAGCCCCAGGCTCTCTTGAGATCATCTACCTCGTTTGAAAACCAAAGTCGTCCCAAGCAAAGTGAAAGGAAAAAACTGCAAACTTCTTCAATACTCTTCCATGGACAAAAGCTGAGGTCAAGGACATCTGCCACACTCTCCTTGATCTTGAATGGAGAGGTGTCGGCTTCCTTGATCTCGTCATGGTCCTTCGGGTTGTTTGGGAATGCAATTGCAACATCAAACATCAACTCATGCTGGAAACATCCTATCTAGTTATGGAAACCCATGCAAACTCAACCCTGTCCAAGTGTATGCTACTTGCATGTGCTTACCAAAGCGCAAGGCAAAGGAACATGGGCATTACCAAAAAATCTTGCCAAGGCGTTTGCGTGTCAATCAAAAAAACACTGTCTCTCACAACTCATGCCCAAAATTCTATCCTGCAACTTTGGAGGAAAATCCCAAGAACAACAATGACATCTACTGTGGTCTATTCTGGAAAACATGCAATGGAAAGAAATGCATGAACTTTTGTACTTTGGACTTGGGGTGGGATGACATTGAAAGGCATCTGCTTGAACTTCTGAAACCTGAAACCTACATAAACCTACAAAGATAATCAATTCTTCAACAGTGGCAGGTACTCTGACGGGTGTCCTCTCGAACTTGTCGAACCCAGACTGGTTTTGGCGAAGTCGAAGTGCCTGAGCATCTCTCTAAAGCGCCAAAGATGCCAACGTTGAAGACACACAATAAGACACACAAATGGCTGAAAAGACTATTCGCAAATTGCTGACTCGCGGATTCAAAAACAAGGCTGATTTTGTCTCATTTCCATCGAACCCATCTTACTGCTAGCCAAAAGGAGACAAATGACCTGCCTGAAGAGAAATAGTCACGCCACAGTGAAGTCATCTCGCTCTCAGCGAAGCCACTGGAGACCTTCTCCAGGAACTTCCTTTTCTGCTGGGTGTCCAAGTTGTGCGATTTAACGATTGTTGTAGCAAATTGTAAGGCCCGCTGTCCAAGACATTCCAACATGGAACCAATGTTGTACGTGAACACTTCGACTTTGAAGCACAAAAAAGCTGCGCTTCTCAGCTCAACTGCTAGTCCAGGTGCTGTTGAACTCATTGCCGTCACAATTCTTGTCGTGAACGCTTGGACATGGTCGCGAAGTTCGCTTCGCCTTTCTGGTGGGTGATCGGTAATATCAAACGACTCACCAAAGTCGTGCCAACGAAAATCAACATGGTGATCACTACGGTGATCATCCCCGACAATGACCAACACGTTACCGCTGTGTGCATCGTGCAAGTGCCCACGTTTAGCCATAAGCCTCAAATCGCAATGGTATCCAACCAACAAAATGAGCAGGTCCACGCGAGAAAGGAGTGAAAGAACATCTTCAACGCTGCCGAGCACCTCTTTCATGACGTTCACGCCAATGATAATTTCATGCTTCTTTTCTGCAATCAGATTGCCAAACTGATCAAAAACTGGCATGGCATTTTCGAGCGGTACACAAAGCTTGCATGTGGCAGTTGGCATGGCAGGTGGGAAGACTAATGGCCTCAATTGAAACTCATCACGCCACTTGGCCTCTCCGTCATATTCTGATTCTCGGATTAACCGACGAAATGTCGCCCCATTCTCACTGGCCGCCTGGAACAATGGCAGAACGAAATTGATCATGTAGTTGATCCGTGGACTTTCTGTTGCGGCGTTTGAGAGCATATCCCCAACACGAATCATGTACTGGTCCTGTTTGCCTGTGTTCGCAAGCAGAGAAATCCGAACAGCTTTCCTTGTTCCTGAGGTTCCGTTGCACAAGGCTACCATGTTCGCACCACCCCACAGAATCCTTGGGCACTGGCTCATTCCTCCAAGCACTTGCATTACATCACGGCATTGCATGTGAAATCTGTCACATTGTGCTTCGCCCAGGTGCAGACAGAACTGAAGGAACAAGCCAACACATACGCAACGAACAGAAGCAGTCAACCGCACTGCACGTGCCATTGCGATTCACGCGCTGTAGACAGTCAAAATGCAATCCAAAATGCAATTGAGGGACATTGCGAGGATTTACCAAAAAATATTTGGCCCTAAACCCAAATGGAAGTCAAAATGCACCGCAACTGCAAAACTTTGTTGTGCTTTGTCCGAAGAAAAACTCTTGAAAGGGTTTTGCCCAACGCGTGTCACTTGATGCAGCTTTGGACGAGCCAAAATGCACAACGTGGGTCTTTTTTGGTAGATTGGGGTTCTAAAAACAGACCTCGAATCCTCCCTTCATGAAATAAATCATGAAACACTACGTGAAGAAATAAAAATACCTCACTCTACTGCATAAGCAAAATCACATGAAATATATCAAAAGTTGATGAGGACATGGACACCGAAGCAAAAGACGGACATGCAACAATTTCCGCACAAATTTCGTCGAAGCAACTCTCGTAGTTGACAGAAAGCAAGCAAACAACAGCAAAATAATTTTTCAAGATGACGTACACGGAGCACCTTCAAAAACAAACAATATCAGGAACGTAAAACACAACAAAAAACTTGTTCGGTTTTCCCAAAATGCACATCCCGTTTTGGTATACAAGCCAAAACACGCACGAACTGTTTTTCAAAGCACCGTTTTTCTCACAAAAATTGCCGATTGAATTGAAAAACGCACATAAAACTAAATCAATGACATGAGTTCGATAAAGTACATCTTCAAATTGAACTTTTGCAGGAACAAGTTTTGTTCGAATGGGGGCTGGGGATTTGAAACAATTCCATCAAGCACCAAGTCTTCATGTTTGGGGTCGGTTGTTCGAGCTCCGGCGACGCATGAAAATTCGAAACATATTATTTCACAAAATATCATTAAATAAAACAACTTAAAAGTAAATCTATATATACTATCAAGATAATTATATATACCATTCTACAGCAGACATTCTAGTGATGGAAGAGATACACGATGAGAAAGAATATGACCAGTTTATGAAAATGATCTTTATCAGTAGCAACTGTGCAAATGAAATACAAAGTCGTTATGATAGTTCAGATGCAGGTGTTTTACCTCCTTCAAGCAGCGAAGAAGAAGAGAGTGATAAGACAAAGAAATACCCAAAAAAACATCGTAAATACTATAAAGAGAAACAGCAGCAACCATACATGTGTAGAATCTTGTAGAAAAACTCTTTCCGACAGCTCTAATATCAAAAGAAATGAACAATCTAAAAGATGTATAGAAGCAAAAAAACATGCTTAGTGAAATTAGTTGTTATCAAGGTTTGATTTAACAAAAACTAATTATATAATACAATGGGTAAGGAACATACGAAGACACAAACAGACAAAACATGGAATTATTTGAACTTGCACGAAGCCGTCAATTTTGAGTGTTGTCTCCGCATGCCCACGGTTTCACCTCAATGCCGTACTAGGCATGAAACCATGGCGGAACAAAAGAATATAATGAGTAAGGAAAGTAATGAACAAATTTTAAGTAAAATACTATGATTTGGGGCGAGGCTATGGTAGTGCTAAATCACTTTATGATCAAGCGAAAGAAGAAGGAACAATTATTACGCTAGAAGAAGTCAAGAATTTCATGAAGAAACGACCAAACCAACAAAAGCCTATCAGAATTACAACAGTTATCTACCCCCATATGCTAGGGCAGAATATTGAACAGACACAATCCGATATGCTTCTATAGTTCTTGATGCTTTTAGCAAGTATGCTTACATAAATCCAGTGAAAACAAAAACAGTAAAGATGCATTAAAAGCTTTGAAAAAAACATTCAAAATAGTTGGGGAGGCCAAAAAAGTATATAGCGATGAAGAGTTAAAAGTATTTAGACGGATTAGGGATAGTACCAAAAAAACAACAAGGACCCATGCCAATATTGTTGAGAGACTAAAACTGACGATTAAAAAAGGGAGTGGGAGACCGAATTCGTTTTACAAAAGGCAACTGGACAGATCTAAATTAACCAACACTGAAAACATAGAACAGTGCAGTACACTGGAGGTCAACCAGTTGATGCACATGAAGATGAAAACAGAGTTAATGTAAAAATAGAATTCCAACTGAAGCAAAAGCACTTTAGAAAATACCTTCAACTGAATGTTGGAGATAAAGGAAAAATACACACAAAAGGAGCGATGCAGTGATAAAGTTTATACAATAGAAAAGCCAGACAAGGATATGACGCTTCAAAAATCTTGTTTGTTAGAAGGATTGAAAAGGCGGAAGTTCCAACATGATTTATCGATGGCTAATGGTTCAAGCACTTCCTAGAAATTAGAAAATTAAAAGAGCTGTCGATACTGACACTATTGTCAAACATCAAACGCAAAGAAGTGAACGGATTGACCTATTGCCCTTATCCGTTTGGAAGATTGAATGTTTTTTCAAATGCACAAAGGCATGAAACTAAATGTTACGGTTAGGCCCAGGCTTGCTGTTCCAAAATTCTTTTGAGAAAGGGCAAGAGGTTATAGTAAGGACAAGGTCATTTACAATAATTGACTCTGATGAAAGATGCAATGAAAAACATGAGGCAAGATATAGAAACAAGAATTCTAGAAATGGCACTTCACCAATCAGGGTAAAAATTTGCTAACGCGAGTGAAATACATGTAACGTAAGACAAATACAACCCAACAAGAGCGGGTAAATAAATCACACTACCATTACTAATCTCATTTACTAAAGAAGTGTTATCCAAAAAATATTGCTTTTGAAAATATTGCCATAATGGCTTTGGAACTCAAAGAATTATTGAAAAAACATTATGGGAAAGGATGCCTGGAAGTGGAAGGACAAAGAGTAGAAATACCTACTCCTGCTGAAAAACTCAAGTTTAACCATCACTTTAAAAAGTTAAGGCATCCTTGTGATTTTTGTGCTGCTTTTGAATCTTTAACTACCACAAAAAATATTTAGACCTAAGAGCATAAACCATGCGGTTTCATGCTACACTCAATTACTGTAATGCTGCTGACAATGCCAAACATGATTTTTTTGGCAAAGGGGAGCTGATGCTGTCAGTGTTTTCTGCAATAAACATATTCAGTGAAATAAGAGATGGCACAAAAGAAAGAATGCAAGAAAAAAGAGAAATAGACATGACTGATGAAGATAGAGAAGATTTCAAAAATGCTACTCGTTGCTTCATGTGGAGATGAATTCAAAAAGTCCTAACAGACTCCAAAAAGAAGTTGCGAAATACAAAAAAGTCAGAGATAAGGGGCGTAAGCCCCTCAAGATACCCTTCTCACAAATATCAAAAGGTTCGCAACCGTTGCTACAGTACAGGAAGGTGTAGAGGATGTGTTGATAGCATTTGTATTTTTTTTGCGTTTCGTCAAAAATATTTCAAAATCCCTGAGGTTTTTCACAACATGAAAAAATTACGATGGGCATTTGGCAATACAGAATGCTGAAAAGGTAAGCAATCAGAAAAAGATCGATGCTATAGCACCGAACTCTGAAAAATTTATCAACATCGGATTTGATAGTTTAAGCGTAAAGGACAGTTTTAGTTTCATAGCTGCTTCATTAGATAAATTGGTATCAATGACAAAGTATGATAACACAGATGAAAACGACAAAGTAAATGGATATTGATGGAAAACTGGCAAAGCAAATTAAGACACAATAGAAAAAAGGGCATGAAATCTGAAAAGTGTTCAGACTTACTGAGACAAAAAGTATATCCGTATGACTACATGAATACATTTGATAAATTCAATGAAGAGCAACTACCATCTAAAGATAATTTTTTGCAGTAGATTGAGCGAAGAACTATAACTGATGATGACTACAAGAAAGCAAAGCAACTATGGACGCATGTTCATATTGAAAACACGGGCGAGTATCACGATTTATAAACGGATGCTTTATTGCTGACTGATGCTGTTAAAAGAATTTAGGGGCATGTGTTTAAACCAACATGGATTAGACCCTGTTTTGTGGTATACCATGCCAAATTTTGCTTTGGATGCCATGCTTAAGCTTACTGGTATTAAACTAGATTTAGTTTTTGACCAAGAAATGTATGAGATGATAGAGGCTGGACTTCGTGGTGGGATGACACAAACAATACCGGCAAGGACCGGCAAGAAGTAGAAACAAATAATACATATATGGGAACTAATTATGAAAATAGAAAAACTGTTATGTAAACTATTTGGACGCAACAACTTATATGGTTTAAGCATGATACAAAAACTACCATATAGAAACTTAAAATGGGATGATAAAATTACAGAAGAAGACGTAATAAACTGTTTGAATGGAAGCACTGGTTATATTTATGAAGTGGATTTAGAATATCCAAAGGAACTACATGATTTACATAGTGATCATCCATTAGCTCCGGAAGTGATGAATGGTAAAGCAAATATGCTATCGGAGAAGCAAGCAGAAATATTTAAACTAATGGAAATACAGAACCCAAAGATGAGAAAAACAAAAAGTTGATATAGAATCGAAATGCTAAAGAAAAGTACGTAGTCCAAATTAGAACTTTACTTTTACCTAAAGCATCGATTGAAATTCAAGAAGATACATAGAGCAATGAGATTTGAACGAAAAGAAATATTAAAACCGTACATTGAATTTAACACGGCGAAAAGAAATAATGCTAGGAATGATTTTGAAAAGGATATGTTCAAGTTAATAAATTATGTGTTTGGAAAAACCATGGAAGGTAAGAGAAAACAATTAGATTTTGAGATAGTAAGTGATGAAAGAAGTTTCGTGAAATGTCTCAAAAATCCATCATTCAGGCATAGTCATACCATGAATAAAAATCTTGTATATAGGAGTAGAAAAGCAAAAACCTAAATGAAAACTTGATAAACCTATATTCATTGGAATGAGTATTTTAGATCTAAGTAAGCAACATGTGTAAAGATTTTACTATGATGGTATCTGGTATGAAGCCTCAGTACGGAGACAAGATCAGAATGGCATTTATTGGCACTGACAGCTTTGTATTTCATACTAAACTGATGATATATATACGTATATATATATATATATGTCTCAAGATTTGAAAGAGATAAATGATATAATGGATTTTAGCGCATGATTCAAGAAATAAGAAAGTGCTCCGACGCTTTAAGGATGAGGTAGATGGAAAAATAATGACACGATTTACAGGACTACGCCCCACATATTATGCTTTTAAAATTGATGGTGATGATAAAGAATACAAGAAATAAAAGTGCACAGCAAAGAATACAGTAAAAAGAAAAACAGATATGATGATTACAGCCAAGTATTAGAAACTAATGAAGTTATACATAGGTCAGTAACAGTATGCGGAGAAAACACCACAAGTATATATAGAGCATCAATGCTTCAAAAGTAAGTTGAAACAGCCATGAGAATAAAAGGCACTGGACAACTTCGGTAGATAGTTTAGCAAAGGGTCATCATAAGATACATGATTTCAAGAAAAACTAATTTGCTAAACAGTGGTATGAATATAGGTATTAAATTTGGAAGATTTTACAAAATAGTTGATGTGGGCCCTAATCTTTGCTACATAGGTTCTACTTGTGCAAAGTTGAGTAAAAGAATGGAAAGGCACGGAGCAGATTATAGAATCTATGTAGGTGGAAAGAAACATTTTGCATTTTTACGAGTGTGTACAAGATATTTAATGAACATGGAAAAGAAAATTGTAAGTTAGACTTGGTTTCGAACTACCCGTGTCATAGTAAACAAGCACTTTTGAAGCGGGGAGGTTTTTATATAATTACAAAGTACGGCAGGCATAAATCGCTGTGTGGCAGAACTCCAAAATGATACAAAAATATTACAATCCGTTATCTCAGAGACTTAGAGAAAAGCAAAAAACAGAACTTTAACAAAGCAAGAAAGAATATTATGAAAGGGGCAAATTTAACATACTTGCTAAAGCAAAGCAGCAACTGAGAGAATGTGAGGTGCGTAATTGTCAAATAAAGGTGGCGAATCTCATACAACAAGGCATAATAAAACACGTAATAATATTAACAATGTGAAAAAGAAAGATGAACAATAGATGATATACTATGTTATGAGATATTTCATGTATTATGACAAACACTGCATGGCAAAATGGCTTAACAAAATATTATATACATATATATTAGAAACTAATGTTCAGTCTTAATGAGCAAGAAGAAAAATTAGTGATGCTTTGATGTGATTGAAGTAAATGATAAGACCAGAGAAATAAAAACTAAATGTCAAAGTTTCAGATTTGATTAAATCGGTATAACATTTAAGCACTGCGGTGAAGTAAAAGAGTTTGATGGTAACACTGTTCATAAAAACTATGGTGAGTTAGAGAAGCCGATATTGGATTTAGAAAACTCAGAGAATGCGCTTGGTATATTAATCTCGTTTTATGATTTTCCTAAATGGAATCAAATTAGAGAAATACTTGAGTATGACGAGTGTTGTTCTGAGAACTTTACTATTATTTTCAAAACATCTTAAAAATGGAACTAAAGACAAAGTATGGTCAGATGATTATTGTGAGGAAAATGAGGTAAAGGCAACCACCGCATTAAGAAGAATTAATACAATAATAAGGCATATGATAAAAGAAGATAAATTCAAACAATATGATTTTCAATGTCCACTGTCTTAGTGGAAGATGTTCAATTCAATAATGAAAAGCTAAATAGTTCTGATTTGCTGAATACATGATATACTACACTACTACATAATATATCATGTATTTTTCTACATACTTTCCCTTTTCTTTGCGAGGTGATGTTGCAATTTTTCTGTTTTGATTTGGTTGAGGTTTTGTTGAATTAGTTGATATTGTTGCATATGCTTTTCATGATACTGCTTGGACACTAGTGAAACTCCAACGACGCCTCTTTAAAGCCTTTGGTGGGGGTCGGGGGCGTATCCAGTCGAATTTGGTGCGTATTCGGTTAGATTAGATTTGTCATTTAGGGTTGTATTCAGTCGGATTTGGGGCGTATCCAGTCGGATTTGGGGCGTATCCAGTTGGGCTTGGGCGTGTTGAAAAATGTCAATGCAAGTGTTGAAAAATTTCAATGGGGGTGTTGAACATTTTTCAATGGAGGTTTTGAAAACATCTAATGGGGTATTGAAAACGGTCAATGGGGGCATTGGAAGGGTCAATGGGGGCATTGAGAAAGGGTCAATGGTGGCATTGAAAAGGGGCATTGAAAAGGGTAATGGGCATTGAATAGGGTCAATGGGGGCATTGGTCAAGGTCAATGGGGGTATTGAAAAGGGTCAATGGCGGCATTGAGAAGGGTCAATGGGGGCATTGAGAAGGGTCAATGGGGGCATTGAAAAGGTTCAATGGGGGTCATGGTCAGCATTCATTGGCAATGCCTTGATACATTTATTTTAACTAATCAATGTACTGTATCAAAGATTTTTACGAACCTAAATTCTATGAAGGGGCTGGGGGCAGGGTTCAAATGATGATGAGATGATAATGGAAAAAATGATGAGGAAAAATTCTTTTGATGAGAATATGGATGATAAGAAAAATTGAGATGAGGGGTGATGAGATGAATGATGAAACTACCTATTTATGGATGGGTAAACGACCATTTAAGGATGGATAAACTCCCTTTTGAATGGAAAAATGCCTGCTTATGGGTGGATAAACTCCAGTTTATGGGTGGATAAACTCCTGTTTAAGTTTAAGGATGGATAAACTAGCTTTTTTTGAATGGAAAAATGCGTGTTTGTGGGTGAATAAACTCCAGTTTATGGGTGGACAAATCGCGTTGTAAATCTAAAATTGTGTGAGGGGTTTTTGGGGTGGGGTTGAAATTGTAAATTAAATTAGATAAGGGGGTCTTTCCTACCCTTCGTATCATCTATATTTAAAGGAATAGTAGTAGTATATATTGAGGATATGGAAGATGAAATTCCAGATACGAAATGTAAGGACATTTATTGCGAAGTTTGTAGGCATAATGTTAGGAAATTGGGATGGGCAAAGCACTTGAAGACAAAGAAGCATATTGAAAATGAAAAGGGAGTGGAAGAAGTTGAGAAAAAACACTGTTGGAAATGTAGATGCTGGAGAGTGCTTGAGTTATATAGGGGAGAAAATGCTACTTGCAATGTATACTTGGGATATAGGGAAAGTTGGGCAAAGAAGAATGAGGAAAAAGTTAGGGAAATGAATAGGAACTACTGGGATAAACATAAGGAGGAGAAGAGAGAGTATAACAAGGAATATAGTCAGAGGGAAATTGAATGTGAAGTGTGTGAGTGCAAGGTTAGGAAATGTAATTGGGCAAGACATTTGGGAAGTAAGAAGCATATGTCGGGGGGCGGTGGTGGAAGAGTTGGTGGTGATGGGGGGGGGTGGGGGAGGATGAGATGAAGGGTAAGGCAAGGCTTATCACTACTATTATACATCATTAGGTATATAAGTAAGTATATATGTATTTATGTATATATATTTGCAAACTACAAATGTTGCAAGTGACAGGCGTCCTATGCGAGTGTTCAGCTCGAAGATGCTCAAATCTCCATTGTCGCGAACCTGCTTCCACGATTCACTTGTCACATCATTAACAGCTTTCCTTCTACTATGGCAACATCTGAGACTTACAGTGCTGCCTTGTAGTTGAAATTGCAAATCCCAGAGTAGTCTGCCAAAAACTGGCCGAAGATCTTTCTGTGCTCGTCTGGCACTGTATGCGCACTCTTACTGATCCTTCGACATCGTGGCCAAACATAAGCATCGGAGTCGTACTGATAGCCTCAATGGCAGAAGAGAAAATTGCTATTGGAATGGGAGATCATCTGGCTGTTCTCTAATAGAACTTGAGAGCCAAGAAGAGACAGAACCTAGATCAAGGCGAACCTTCACCCTCCGTATGAACACTGTATTCACATAATCAAATTCACTCGCTGTAGCACGTACACTGTGTAGCTATTTGAACTTCTTCATGCAGGGCACAAATGCTGATCTCCTCCAGAATGTTGCCACGGTCAACCAGCACACTGGTTGAAACCTGCCAAGCAGGCAAGTGTGGCAAAAGTTGGCTTTTTCATCTCGGATCTACTGAGAAGTAAAACAATGCACAGGTGTCCTGGTAATGGTGTAACATGGTACAGCCGCAACTAACAATTGGAACGATGCGACAATGCATGCATCCCTCCAGCCCGCAAACAGCAAAGCTAGACTGCTAGACCTCGAAGGAACCACGGATCAGCTCCTGCAGCAAAACACCACGGTCATGATTCACCGAGAAGGCCCAAGAACATAGGCATGGATAGCATTCGGTCACATCAAGTTTTCAAGCAGTCACAGGGGTCCCAAAACCTTAACCAAACACATGGTCTTTGGATGCGAAACGCTTGAGCGACCAGCTTAGTCCTGAAGAACCCATCGCGACCCAAGTCCGTGGGCTGCGACCTGCCAAACGCACTCAAACTTAACGAACAAATCCTTGGCATCACACTTCACGCAATACAGATCAGGACCTTGGCAACCTCATCTGCACAGGAGACAATGCAGCACTCCTTCAGACATGTCATAGTACAGTACAGAAACTGACATGTTGGCCGGTTTGAAGGGCGACCATTGTATACAATTGCTAGCGAAACTTATCGCTCATAGCTAGAACGCTAGAACTAGAACTGCACCTCGCCTACGAAGTGTTTGGGAGACTTCCGGAGGTGCCAGACGTGAATGCTCAGTAGTGGGTTTCACATGGAGTCAAATTGCAAACAAAGGAGCTTTTGCCGGGGAGGTGGTATTTTGTTTGGGAAATTTGGGGGGCGTCTCTATCAAAAACCTGCAGATACCGTAGCAGGTAAGACCTGACAGGAACATGACTTCACAAATAAGAAACGTGTAACCAAGAGAAACAATGATACAGCATCAACTTGTCGTTCTTTTTGAGGGTGTCTGGGAAGGTAAAACGAAAACACATGATTCATATGATGGCAGCCTTGGGTAGTCAGAAATGTTCGTTCAGGGTGTACAAATCGGTTCCTTCCCAGCGCAAGGCCCCAAGATATTGAAATGTCATTGTGGCTCTCGCAAGTGTTCACCCTTACAGTTGGCTGCATTGTAAAGGAGATTGGCCGGAGAGTGCATCAGGCGATTCTTTTATTGGCATTGAAAAAGCATGTCCGCGGTCTTGCCCACGGAGAGGAGTGAATATTTCAAGCAACAATGTGGCTCTCTCCGGCCAAAATTGCAATGTCTTTGTGAATCGTTTGCCCGCCATTTGTTGAATGCAAATGGCGCGCTTACCACGTTGAGTGTCCAGAGGCCAGTTTAACTGTATATTCGATACATGTCGCTTGGTTTCGTGTAAAGTCCCTATCTACCATGACATTGCAAACTTCATCCCAAACTCAAACTTTGGTAAATTCATTGCACAAAAGCTTTTTTTGGGCAATCCTTCTGTTGCTGTGTGTGTGTGTGTTCTGTACCTTTGTGCCAAAGTTACTTTGCTTCTGCTTCTGCTTCTTCTCCTTCTCCTTCTTATCCTTCTTCTGCTTCTGCTTCTTTGTGCGCAACGCAGGATACGTCTTCTTCGATGCCTTTTCGACACACTGGCACTGATGAGACCGGCAATCACAAAGACAGCCATCAAATCTCATCAGATGCCTGTGATGTCAACCTGGGACTCTAGTTCAACATACATGTACCATTCCTTTGCAGTGGCATGTGGCTAAGCCTAGAACCCAGACATCCGAACGTGGAAAGAGGCTAAAGCAAGAACTCAACATTTTAGCACGGTTTTGCACTGCGCACCTCAAATGCGGACTGGACGATCAAAATGCAGTCTGTGTGTGTGTGTGCTTGCGTTTGCCTACACAGATGTTTAGGCTATGTGGCTTTGTGAGCTGGTGCAGTTTGCCGGGCACGTGGTGTATGTGAGCATGTGCCAGCAAGCTCTGCTTCCACTGCCTTTGCCTCACTGGCCTTCGCCGCGTCAACGGGCTAAATTGTGTGGGTCAGTCTTTCAAAACCACCCAGGACCCAAGTGTTCGAAACCGCAGTCCTTTCCAAACTCACCGTACGCCTCCCAGTGGGTCTCTCAAAAAAGCAAATTCTGAGATAACCTAAAGCAACATCTCCTATTGCAGCACAGAAATCCCTTGAAATTGGACCTGACCTGCTTTAGGATGCACGGGTACTTCGCAGTCTCTGCTGATGGATATCGTTTGGGCCTCGGCATCGTTCAAATGCAGCAGGCTTGCATGTGCTTGACTCTTGACCTTGCACTAAGTGGCAAACAAATACTCCATAAAACCATGTGCCTCCCACTTTTTCGGAGCGGGGAGCAAACAGAATTCTTCAAAGCGCAACAAATATCCGGCCTTTGCATAGTCCTGGAGCCGCACTTTGTTGCCAAGATCTTGGATGACCTGCCATTCCCCCGCAGTTTATACAAACGAAACTGCTGCACTTTTTTTCCAATTCGGCCCCCCACCTCCACAGTGGAACTCACAATACGCCACCCTAATGCACTTAGGGCGACTTGCTGCTGGGCCACCTAGGGCGATGTGCTGAAGCTCCAAGGCTCCAAGGCAACAAGACTTAGGTCACCCCGACTGCCACTGCCGCTTCATCACTGGTGGGAAGGAGCCAACATCCAGGCTGTGGTGGCTCGGGCGGGTCACCCCGACCTGGGGAAGGATCCCAAACAGCAACAAAACTAGCCACACTTTCCAAGGTGTTCTTGTATCAATGAAATCAAAGGTTTGAAGTTGCAACACAATCTCAAAAAAATCATTGAAAACTGATCCAGAAAAAGGGCATGTTGAAAAGTGAGATCAAATTTATCTTTCCACCCATGACATTGAGGTCAGAGCCTTTCCAATTGATGACATTTCTAGCTTGGCAGCGCATACCTCTGAAGTATCGATCCCAACCCTTTCTCGGAACACAGTGGAAGCGAACCTGCGACATGGGGGACGTGACATGAGCAAACAAAGGATGCAACGTGTATACGTGCGAAGGTACCATATGCTGCTTCCTTTGATGCGACTCTAGGTAGTTATACCGCCTTCTCATTCTCGGGAATGTTTGGACCATCTTTGTCATCTGTATCTTTTCCTTCTTGCGCCTCTTCGTGCAATCCCGCAACGAAAAATCAGAGGTTGGAATCAGCGGTACAAAAGTCACATCAAAAGCCACTCTCGAGGCCTCTTCAGACTGAACCGCAGTTCGCATCTCTCTGAAAACCTCACAGGAGGCGAATCGGCACACTGAGGCATAAGGCATAAGACATACGGTAAGTTGCTCAGATTTCATGTGATCCAAAGAAAGCACAGATTTCTTGCCTTGTCTGCTTTGTCTCGATTTCCCACCGAGCGATCAGGTACTGCCGCTGCCAAGTGGAGCCCAAATAGTCGCCGTGCTTGACCATGCACCTCCAAAACCACCAAGAGAAAAGTTTGCGGTAGAGGGGAGGGCGGCTCACGGAAAGTTATTTGTGTGGAATCAATGAGGAACTAAACAAAAGTTAAAACCGAAGGAAAAACAAAAGAAACAAAGACAAACACTGAAAACAAAGAAACAACAGCTAGAAAATAGAAAGAACGCGAAAAAAAGAAAAAGAAAAAAAACGGCCCTCAAATGGGCAAGTAGGGTCTGGCAAAGTTTCCACAAGTTGCAACAAATCCAAAAACTCATATCAAAAGAAATGTATATAACATGGTCATCCTCTTGGCACGGAAGCATTGGTTTGACTCCAGCATCTAAACTCTTAGTCCAAGAGCTCACTCGAGACTTGAAGGTTCCCATGCGCCTCTGTCACTTGAAGCCCTAATGGTGGCCGAAGCACCGTCCACTCCTGAAACTCATTGACTCATTGACAATTTAACAAAAGCAAAAAGTCTTTGGTGTTTGAATTGCTTCATGCCATGACAAGTTTTGGACACCAAAAATTGTTCAACGCCAAACTCACGACTTGCGGCTAAAACGAAGGAGCCGAGCAACTGGCTGCTGATTCCACACAGCCCGGTTTTGGAAAGCTTCTTCCATCTGAGACCGATATTTGAAAATGACGTCGTGCTCCTCTCGACAAATCGGGTCTCCACAGATTCGTGTCTTCACTTAAGGCAACCCGCCATGTCAACCGCAGTCCTCAGAGTACTGGATCTTGCGCCACGACGTCCTATCCTCTACGGTCTCGGCAGTGATGAAACACGTCACCGGCATTCTCAGGTTGCGTAAAGATCTTTGGGCAAGGATGACTCTCCAGAAGAGCTCGATGTTGTAGGTCTTCTGTCGGTTTGGAAGAGACCTGGATACCTTGGGAGCTCTCATGACCCAGAAAACCAAAACAATGGAAATGAAACAGCCGAAATAGGAATTCGAAGCAAAGAAACAGGAGGTTTTTTCTCCTGCTGGCTACAACAACTCCATGCATCCGGCCAAGTGGTCCATCGATGCCAACTAGCAGCAACTACATCGTAGGGTGCGCAAAGGTAGCTTTCAACAGCTTTGCGGCTAGCGATCGCAAAGTTGTAGTTCACGCCTCGTCTCTGTGCATTGAATGCCGTCCACCGAATTGCTCAACCATGACACGAATCTGTTGGTCTGCTTTCCGTGCCTCCAAACTCATGACCAGCTTGTGTCAGAACGTCAGCAGGACCAATGCATCGGGCGAGACTATCAGCAGTAGGAAAAGGAAGCAAATGCAAAAGGTCTGATCTCAAAAACCTCAACTTGGCGCGGAGTGGCCCGTTCCTATTCACCAATCCAAGACAGTCCACGCTTTAAAAAAGGAGCTCTCCAGGAGTCTAGTGTGAACATACACGGAGGAAAAAAAAACATTGGACGTCTTGCACACCTGACAATGCAAGGAATTTAAGGTCTGAACATAAACAAATCGTACTTTTCCTGAAGTTTCTTCGATTTGATGCACTCGAATAGCAGCTTGTGGTTGATGAGCACCTGCGTGTTGCCAGCATTGAGCCAATTTCCTCGCACCTGAGACATGTATTCCTCAGATGGCACGGACTCATCACCAACTTTTCGAAAAGAACGGACATATAACAAGTCAAACAAAAACAAAAAATCGGAGCCAATGGTATTTGCATGATTTGCTACTTTCATTCGTAGAGCCCAGATTCGTAGTGGCCTTCTCCAAAGAAGGCTTCCGGCTCTGGTTTCTCCTTGGTGCGGGGTTACCAAATGGTTCCCATCCGCTCAAGTTTCTCCCACATCCCCGCAACACATTGGCGTCCAAGCTACATAAACCTCTGCATGAACCACATGCCCTTGTGCCGACAGGACAGCCAAGCGATGCTCATCATCAGCAAAATGACGTTGCCCCAATATGAGCAGCTCAGCATTCAAAGGATCCTCGAGTCAAGAAGTCTCAGTGAACCCGAGAATCCAATAGTCACAACGTCAAAAGTGACCTGCTGGATTCCACAAAAAACAGGCTCGAAAAGCCGAAGTACAAGGACCATCTCCCGCAAAGATTCAGCAGTTGTGAACACTGCTCGCAGTTCACCCCAAATGCAACCTTGGACTTTGCGCAAAGCTGGCTGCAACCTCTTTACATCCAACCTGAAAGTTGCTGCGTGGATTCATGGAAACAAGCCAAGTAGCACAAAACCTTTGGAACAAGGCAGCTTGCTTCGGAGGGCGCAGCCTCCGGACCACGGAAGCTACGAATGAGCTGTCACTAATGGTGATCTGATTGGATTGTACCCTGGACACTTTTTTTGACTTTAAGCAACCATGGCAGATCCAAAGCCTTCAGATCGCTTTGGAAAAGTTCGCAAATTCGGGAGGGGGGGAGATACTTCCCGTCTCTGACCTTGCAAACCTGCGTGCGACTTGTACACTCAAAAATTGTCAGACGGTGTTGCTTTCACCGACTTTACAAAACTGTGAGGGAGAGAGGAGACAGAATGTGTATGAATTCCTTGTAATTGTAGAAAAGGTTGATGGGATATCAAACGAGTTGCAACAGACTGATTCTTGCAATTCAGCTACAGAGAGTCCAACCCATCCAGCATACCGTGGGATGCACAGAAACTCCCCCAAATCCACAACAGTGCGCCTCGGATTGAACCTGGCCACATGCAGTGCTCATGTCGGCCTGGGCTTTCGGCAAAACAAAGTTAAGGATTGATATGCAAATATGCAAATCAACAGTGCAACAGAATGAACTTCCGCAGTTTCCATACGCATGTAAGTTCAAATTGTTCCACTCGCGACGATCTTTGCCGCGAAGCTGCACAGGGAGTCAGCATCAGAGCGAGGATGCGCAAGCAGCAGCATGGTGGTCTGCAACAGCAGCATTCTACACAGTGGAAGCCTGTCGCTCATGAAATCTAGATTTGGACTCCCAATTCACCTGAAGAGGACTATTCTATTCTTTGAAAATGGGCAAATTCTTGCACGGTCTGAATTCAAGCGGTTTGGTCTTTCGACCGCCGGGCAGCATCATTGAGACCCTGAAGGCTCTTGATTCAATAATCTGGTGCGAAACAAACAGACAGAAGAGGTTGCTTGCCTTCAAGGAAAGAAACTGACATGAATGCTGAATACATAGATTTGTTGGTGACCACCCACTACATATTCCTTGACGTCATTGCTGTGAATCAGCCCCGATATGGACTTGTAACAAAGGCTTTGGCGGGCGCGATGTTAAAATCATATGAAATCATCATGGATTTCCACCAACCCTGTTGCGTCGCTTTGCAGCGTGGCTGGCTGGCAATGCCAAAAAAGTGATGGCAAAACTCGACGTTTTTTTTCTCTTCGCATCATTGCCGTCCGTTAGGAGCAAACCATATCTGCTTCTGCACCATGGCAGGGCCTGGTGGACTCAGCCGGATGGTGAGTCACAAATAGAATCGACGAGTTCCCGCCGAAAAGGCAATAATTTTCTACCCAGCTATATAGGCTGTTGGATAAAGTTCAGACAATCACTACTCTTGGTCAACCTCGGAATTGTGGCACAGAACCTAGACTACAGTGTTGTTGGAAGCACTGCCTGACTTTGACCATCCGAGATAGCCTTCGTAGCTTAATCCCAAACGATTACAGTACACTGATTACACCTGGGAATGCTGCTTTATCCTGCCTCAATCCTGCAAATCAAGGATGTAAGAGAAAGGCCTTCTGATGAACAAAGGGGCTCACACGCTTGCAATGAATTGCTTCTCATTAAGATTCATCCATTAGTCTGCACAAACACTCCACAACCGTGTCAAAGTTGTCATTCCAACCCACTGACCTTTTCCGACCTATGGGTATAGTGTGCCGGTTTGAACAGACAAAGCAGCAGGCTCTACTAGCCCGTTTTTTTTTCTCAAATTGAAATCCACACACAACAAATTGAGAGAATCAACAATATAGACGAAATCCTATGGAACCTCCTAAAGCTCCCAAAGGAGCTCAAATCCATCAACGAAATCAATCTGATAGACCTCGGTTTCCCACCAAGTGAATTCGGCACCTCCAAATTCTGTGATTTGACCACTTTGGCCAGATCCATGCACCGCCCGCACGGGCGAATGCAATGCCGGTGCGGCTGCCAACCTCTTAATGCTGATGACTGCATATTGGAGGAAAATGGAGGAAACTCAAGGAAACCAAAAACATATGTCTGTCTATACTTGTGTCTTGTGTATAGTTTTGTATATATGTGAATAATGTATTATAACTTTATGTATACACACACGGGATTTCACAAGTAGAGACCCCAGATAGCAATCTCATGTGTCTTTATCTTCATCTAAGTGAGGGCAATGAAACAAATCGATACATACTCCGCATGCATCTTCATTGCCTACCTCCTACCTTCTCTGTGCATGCTCACCGCATGGCTGATTAAATACAACGTGATCTCCTACAAGACCACGACATCACACTGCTGGGCAAAGGATGGCTCGCTGTCTTCCAAGCAATCCAACCCAAAACGTCATGCACGTCTTTTGGGTGACACCCAGGGAGGAACGGAACGATGACAAACAGAGCACCGGGAGAAAAAAAATCTGCGAATACACATCCCGTTCTATTTGAAGTAAAAAACCTCGAGCCTATACCTAAAGCAAGCTTGGGAAACCGTTAATATGCTTTGTTCATCTTTGTTCAATCTATCATAGGTGTTGCGAAAATACACGCTCGCAAAAAAAATGTGATTTCGAAAGCATTCCTACTGACATCACACAGCCATGCCCTTTTGCATGACAAGAAGCAACGACCTGGTGGAAGCCTCAGCATACAAAGAGAACACTGTTTGCAAGTGCAGCATGTGTAGGGAAGGGTTCAGACATCATCGTTGCAACGTGCCAACAAAAATGATGTGAGACAAAACACAGGATGTTTGCATCCTGTCCAGAAAGCATTGGATGCGTACTGTATCTCAGTGAAACTTCATCATCTCCTTGGGGTCAACTAATCATTGGCCGCAGCAGATTACATTAAAGCATGGAGTGCTGAAGCAGACAAGAAGACGCATTGCTCGCGCTTGCAACACTTCCTTGCCCTGCTGGATTGTCATAATCTTTGGACATTGTGTCTCCCACTTTGCGGACAATGTGCTTCAAACTTTCCTGTGGCAAGTCAACTTCTTGCAGCATATGGCATATTTGTCACACATGCAGCAGAAAAGAATTGCTTGTCTAAGGCAAGTTTCTCGCATCTCTTCTGAAAACCTCACAAGTCAGGACATCACATTCAAGAGGATTCCTGCCCCATGTATGCCGGCCAGAGATGGACAAGGCCTGCTAAGGTCCCAACAAGGTAAAAGCCCCTGAATTCGAAGCTTGTCGCCTGAGCGAACATCAATCTCGAGGCAAAAATCGAATCTGAGCCAACTGCTCGTCCAAGCACAATATGGACAATATATGGTCATGGCATGTCATGGCATGTCATGGCATGTCATGGCAACATGCTGTAAATAGTAAATGTCTCACCTCTTTGGCACAAAAGTCCAGCAATTATCACATTTACTGCAGCATAGCTGCTCGGAATGAGAGCCATCCCCGAATCCAGACATCGATGTCCTTGAAGGCTCAAGGTTGCTGCTCAGCCTGTATGGCTTCAGACAAGAGGAGACCGCAATACACATACATAATACATAAAAAAAACTGGGAAGACACATGAAACAAACATAAACAAACCATAACATCTTCTCAACCTCAACAATAGCCAAGGCTCGGTATGTCCCTTTGAAAGTTGCCCGGGCTCGGTATGTCCCTTGAAAAGTTGCTCGGAGAAAAGTCAGCTTCCATGGCGTTTGATCCTGGCGGTTCGGAACAGTCCGAAGCACTGCATTCCACAGCCGAAACGGAGTCTCATTGAGTCTCCGGAAACCCTCGCCTGCAAAGCTCAGTGGCATTTCGTTCAAGTTGTGACCTGCCTTAATGGCTGAACAACAAAGCGGAAAGAAATTGTCACAATCTCTTGGCGACAGCTAGGAAAAACCCTTTGAAAAATGGGCTTGCATGGCTTGGCAAGCGTAAACGGATAATCGACTTTCTAAAGGTCAGGGGCTCACCAACGGCACAAAGAAGCAGTTGGTGATCCACTATAAACCTGTGCATCCTTTAAATTGCTGTTAAGTTTGTGGCGTCGGCTTTGGACAGGCAATCGCTAAATGCGACCTCCAAAACCTACAAGGTAAGCCAAGCAACAGCCGAGCAACAACGCTCCTTGTTGAAAACTTGAAAACCGAAACGCCCTTCCCTCAATTTCTTGGCTTGCCTGCACGCGGTCCTCCAATCCGGCAACCGCAGCATCTGTTCTTCCCTTCTCACTCTTGGCATCAGAATCCTTCAGGCACAAAGGTATGGAGCTCCAGGAAATTTTACCAAAGCTGCTGACACCGGACGCACATGCAAAAGACAGGCCGATGGGTCCTGCAAGGCTACTACGTGCTCGATGTACTGGCAGACGTCTGAGATCCTTGGCATAAAACCGCCCATCGAAGCCTACCTGCAGCGTTGTACACCTTTGCGCTTGGATCCTGATTATTTTGTCTCAATAACAGTAGGAAACCTATAAGAGCACTTGGAAGGCATGAGACTTGGAAAGCATGAATTGATATGTGACGATGCAGTTCAATCAGGACCAGTGGGAAGAAGCAGGCTGCATATAGTGTTTTCTGCAGCAATATTGCTAGTATCTGGACTAATCATGACAAGTTGTACGGCTAGATCTTGACAGAAATGAAGCTAGGAACATAGGCGCAGCCCTGGCATTGCAAGAGTGACATTGGAAAGCAATCAGACTGATCCCTGCATGACAGTGTATCCAACTCACATGGAGAAATCCAGGCGGTATGAAGTGTGCAGGTGAAATTTCAAAACATCCTGCTTCGCTCAGAAATTAAGCTCAAGACGCTTTGCCTCGCGTTTTTCTTTCATCGGCTAGTGCTGTCGTCAGTTCTTCCTCGAACTTGACATGTAGTCCTCAACAGTAGTCAAACAGTCTCCGATCAAATTGGCGGAAATTAATTCGCACCATCTTCACAGCACCTTTCACGTGTCACACGTGTCACACTCGGCTCAGTGCCATCCACCCGTAGGCCAATTTCTTCTATGAGGCCATCTGCAACAGTTTTGAAACCAAAACACATCTCAGTCTTACCCTCTTTGTGGCTAAATATAAAGCGACCCATCTATTCTTCAAGGTAGTGCACGGCATCCGACCTATGTGCTAAGCCGTGCCAAGCCTAGCTGCCGCAGTTTGGAGGATGCCCATTCCGATCCAGCAATACCATCAACCTGCAGCAAGAATCTGCTCTCTTCACACCAAATAGCCATCCCTGCCAACCTATTTGCCAACGTATCTACATATCATTGTCACCGCTATTAAGAAGCAAAAGTGCACTGAGATCACCCATCCGATCATCCAACCCATGAAAAATCGCAGGGCCTCTAGCTCAAGCCCGACGTTGCCCCTCAGTAATTCAGAAGCTGACACTCAGCCAGCAGGTCCAGAAGAAACGACGAATCGTGACTACTCCAACAGCAAATCTGGGGCCCAGTCATCTGTGCACCTTCTCCATCTTTGGGTGAAATGCACCGAGGTAGGTCCGACCCTAGAGCGAATGAGGCAAATAACAACAGAAAAATAGAGACAAACGCCTGCAAGACATGCAGAAATTGCAGAAACTGGGGCCACAGACTGGCCGCTGCAATCGCTGCCTTGCCGCTGAGAGCTCTCAGCAAAATAACTAGCCGCGACTAGAATGAGAATGAACATATGGCCGAATTAAGTCATTGGAAGCATATTGTGGCTTCAGGAATTTTCTCATTGTTCAAAACATCGCAGCCCTTGGCTCTCAAAATCCCACGGTCGTTCCCCGCCTGAAGATCCGTCTGCTGCTCCTTTCGGAGCCTCTGCTCCAGTGATGCCATCAATGAAGCCTCAGGTCGTTGCAGGTTCTTGAGGAGCGGCGTGGTGTCACCGTTAGACAGGAGGAAAACCGGAAGAAAACCACATGATACATAAGCAGATCTTGACCACAATGTATAGCGGACAGACATAGACAGACACATATAGATACACAGATAGACAGATAGACAGACAAACGGAATGAGTCAGAAGTCAGAACGAGTAAGCAGAATGATTAAAGTTGAAGAAATTGATCAAAGATCAAACGAGCAAAAGAAAAATCGTCCATGATCTACCAATAAAATGGATGGGATAAGACACTGTGATTGGCATGCAAATGCCAACATGAGCATGCCAACAGAGTCTGCAGATTCCTTGCAGCTGCTACATTCGAAAAGTACAGGTTGGAGAAAAACCTATTCAGATAAACTTTGCTGGAAGATCCCTCACAACAGTTTTGCCCGAAATGCAAAGCTGCGCATTGCTTGTTCTAATACAAAGCGTCGCGCGCAAACAGCATACAAAAACGAAACACTTTGTGACAATGCATCCATACAGAAATCAGAAAATGGAAACATACAGTATACAGTAGCCTACATGTGTGCATGCATAGGCACAGATACACAAATGCATTACTGTACATACAATCATCATCACCACCGTCATCACCATCACCATCACCATTGCCATTACCATTACCATCACCATCATCGTGGCCCGCATCATAATAATCCTCTTCATCGTCATCGTCTTCTTCATCCTCGTCATCATGGTCGTCATCATCATCATCATCAACATCATCATCATCATCATCATCATCATCATCATCATCATCATCATCATCAGCAGCAGCAGCAGCAGCAGCATCAGCAACAGCATCATCATCAGCATCAACACCAGCATCATGCACTTACACCATGCCGCCAGTCCATACACAAAAAAGGAACAAATAAACAATGAGGTACATTCAAAAATGCCGAATTTTATGGCAACTATTCTCTTGTTAAGTGGTTCCTTGCTTGTTGCAAGCTGGGCTCGCCACGGATTCGTTGGATGCCGAGGCTGCATCCTTGGAACTTGGAGCAACTGCTTCGGTGATCTTCGGGGAACCCTCCATCCACCGGTGCCCCAACCAACTGCCCGCTTCACCGCTTCCGCCTGACGAAGTCGCTCCATGATCTCCTTCTTTAACTTCTCCACGGCCAGGAGACAAGCATCCGTTTTTTTCTGCAAGGCCTTGAAAAAAAGCAAAAAAGCAAAACTAGTTGGTGGTTTCAACCCCTTTGAAAAATATAGTCAAATTGGGAATCTTCCCCAAATAGGGGTGAAAATAAAAAATATTTGAAACCACCAGCTAGAAAACAATGACTTGCAATACTCGGAGGGCCATGTTTGTCCCTTTGCCCACCCCCCGATCCTCGTGAAGATCCTGTACCTGACGTCCGGTAAGTTCGGCCCAATATTGGCGTTCAGCCTCCCAGAAATTGAAAAATCACCGTGAATTGATTTCTGGTTGATTCTGGTTGATTCTGTTTGATTCTGTTTGATTCCGGTTGATTCTGAGATTCTATGGTCTTTTTTGTTGTTGTTTGATATTTTTTTCTTGGAAGCCTGGAGCAATCTGGTCGGTGAAGCTGAAGCTGGAGAGTCGAAAACCAGCGGACTGCTGCCTTCAGTTGTCTCGACTGTACTTGATTTGAGAACATTGGAAGGAGCAGGAACATTTCTTAAAACAGCGCTGAACACTCCCCCCGTTCGTATGTGCTTTACTATTTTGTTGGGGAGGATCTGAGTATTGCTACCAACAATCAATCCTTAAGGCTTTTGATCCCCCGACTCAAAAGTGAAAATTTCAAGCCACCAAACTGACCCCAAAAAAAACCGAACAAAAGCTCCAGCTGAGCTCCAACCAAGGACGTGTTTGCATTTGATTCAGAAGTTCCAGCTTTCACTTTTTACACTAGAATGGTTCGACCCATGAAACAAAAAGGAGTATGAAAATAAAAAATTGCGCCTTGTACACTACATGAATCTCTACTAAGGTCCATACGGTTGCTTGGCATTGAACGTGCTGGGGACATTCCCAGGGCACGTTGCGAGCACCTGTGTGTCAGCGCATTGTCTTAATTGCTGGGTAAAAACAGTTCAACCCATTCTAACGCCTATGATTTTCGCAAAAACCGGAACATCAAGCATAAACAACTGCTTTTTTTTGAAGAGAGAAAGCAGAATAAGATTCAAGACCGAACAACAATAATCAAGCAAACAAAAGTTCCCACTGCCACTAAAAGTCACCCAACTTCAGACTGGACAACAGGTATACAATGTTGGTGGGCCGCAAGAAATAGAAGAAACGCCATGTTTGCAGCCAAGGGCACATGACTGCCGTTCGAGGTGATACTGCCTCCAGCCTCATCTGGGGGCTTTGTGCTTCGGGTTCCTCAGTGAAATCATTGACGGGACTTCCGTCGTCTGCGCCACCAGCCTCAGACATCACGAAGCAACCTGCCTGGTATGTAAATATCTACGAAAATTTACAAAATCCAAGGCTAGAACTGTCACACTGCCAAAGCCTGGCAAATATTGCAGCATATTGTTCAGGTCTGGTCACACGACATCCACCACGGAACCCTAGCTAATAGAGCATGCAAATGCTGAGGCGGAAAGCGGCGTCTATGTTGGTCAAACGGACGCACCAGGATGCAGTGGGTCATTCATCAAATACAACTCGTCTTGCAAAAAAATGTGGTGAACGAATCAATGAACGAGTGGGGTAGAACGAAATAATACATGTATGGCCCTGTGCAAGATGAAAAGTCTGGTAGCAAAAGCAAGCTGAACGGCCCACGAAAATGTGCAAAACAAATGCATTCCAAGAATTGCTGTTATTCTTTATTTCATATCACAATGAGTTTGATTTCATTGCAAAGCCAAATCTTAAAATGAATGTTATGAAGTGATTTTGATTTTAAGTACAGTAATGCAGTAGGTGATTTCCAATCAATTCAAAAAATGAAGTTTTTTGAGGGCACGCCACCGTCCCCGGAATTTCACATGCACGAAGTTTATAATGAATTGTTTCGGCCCTTGTTGGTGCCACAATGAATGATCCAGAGAGGGCATCAAGCAAAACGGTTCGTGGCAAAATCAGCGTGCCACGATGTTCAACACAGCCGTCTGACCCGTTCTGTTTGGGAAACAACCAAAACCCAGCACGCGCAAAATCTGGAAACAAGCGACAAGAAATGAAACCAGGCATGAAGGCACGCAGGTTGGAAATGAGCCAGCCAAGGTATCCAGCAATCATCTCGGAGACAAAGGAGCGCAAAAAGCGTGGCGTGGGGAAAAGGATTAACTTTTCATCACGGAAAACAATCATCAGATCTATCTTAAATGGTGGTGTGAATCATCAGAGCATTGGACTTTGCATATCGGCCAATTTTGCTTGACAAATTTCTAATATCTCTTTTCAAAAAATATTCGAACAGGATTTACTGCTTAATTACATTACTCCATGGCGTCCGTGCGGTTTGGACTCGTCACTGTTTACTTCCCAACGGTTTGGGACGCGGATGGCGCAGTCCAACAAACGTATTATGTGTTGAACCTTCTCGTTGATGCTAGCGTTCAGGCCGGAGACAGACCGATAGTGGGCGGTGGCGCTTGCATTGGGGTGCTGGAATGGGATGACTTGACAGTGTTGCAACACGTTGGGCCGATTGGCATGTGACAAAGGAATGCAAGAGGCAAGCAAATTCTACACTTTCAACAGGGATGGATGGCTACAGCGAAATGAAAGTTGCACTTGTCACCGTGCTTCTGATGGAATTTTTGTGCGGTTTGACCTCATCATAGGTGATGCATACTACTTTAATTTGAAGAAGGCATGGCAGGATTATTGCATCCTCATTGGCAATGATCACAAGTCCGTTGCATATTGTCCCACATGCAACCATACAAACAAAAGTATCGACGCAAACTGTTGAAGAGGTGGAAGCCAATCATAAATGAAAATGGGAACCGTCAGCTTTTCAAACGTTGCTCGTTGCTGGAAACAAAAATGGGTGAACAGAATACGCCCACCTTCGATGCTGCAGGAAACCTTTTGACGTCAACCGCTCCTGGCCACTGGGACATGTGCGCGTCACAAACTTACGTTTACACCGTCGGACCAGCTACGCCATTTACGACAAAGTCCCAAATTCGAAGGCTACATCGAAAAGAATCCGGGCAGTGGAAGGCAACCTTCCCCCAGAAATATTTGGCATGCCCGGCACTCTGGAAAAATTACAGCATATGTCTTCGTACATTAGCAAGCCATTGAATCAACACCTTGCATGGGACATCATGGGACGAGGTTTCTATGATGTTTTGAAAAACTCTTCAAGTCCAGCACATTTCCCCCAACTTTGCAGCCAAAAATGTACATCTATACTTATACAATGATCTGCTTTGACATGGCCATATCCCCTGGAGGTGGACACGGACTTTGTTCACAATGCTGGCGCGACACCGAGGGCCGCAGAATGTCCAGCGGTACAGGGCTGTTGTACTGGGCAGCCTCCGGGCACAAATTGTTCTTATACTGGCCAGTCTCCACTTGTGCTTATGGTAGGGAAGGCGTAGGTAGGTGTAAGTCCAGACCTTCCTCCACCGGGCTGGGAGGCGACTTATTGGCACAGGGCGGAATTTGTGTGAAAGGAGGTGGCCGAGCGGTGGAAGGTATCCTTCAAGGTTATGGTGGGGAGAGAAATCTTCGAACAACAGGCTGGCAGCAAAGGAAGTAGCTGCAGCGTGGGTAGGGATAGGAGGTCACTGGACAAGGAGGGAACAGCCTTTTGCTTTGCTTTGCGCCCGCCGGAGTCAAAATGAAACACCACGACTACGATCCCACGGGGACATGCGGAAAAAAACAAAATGCTGTCGAACATTTTGCCATGATAGCATTTTGGCCGCTGCAAGCCATCTATAATGTAGTCGGAGATATTGTTCTGCAATATTTGAAAGCTTGTCATCCCATTTTGTAAATGGACGTCCCCATTTGCGAGAGGGCCTAATGTCAAAATTGAGTTGCCACCGATCTGTTGTAGTCCAATGTCCAGCCCTTGATACCCAAATTTGCCCGGCTGCAACCTTGGCGGCTAGGAGGGAAGAGCCGTACGTTTCAAATCAGCGGATGCATTTTTCTTGGGAACAACAAGGGAGGTTACAGACTTGATTTTGAATCCTATTTCCAAGTTGCATCGAACGCATTCGTTCGTTCTTTGCAACAAGGCCGTGTCCTTGGTGAAACGCATGTACTTCCCTAACAGAATTTTGAATTTCGTTGCATATGATGGATCTTCATTTTCGCCGGTTGCTTCGATTTGTCGCAAGATATGTTCAAGAGGCTAGCTTATCGACTTGGTCGCAGCGAAGCCTACAACAATATTGACATTTGTGTTCGTACCTTGATAATTTACCTGACACACGATCAAAAAGTTTGGCTCGGAGACCCCGCAACATTGGAAAACGTGGGGTGCCATTCCGGATGTGGCATTCCGCCGCGGAAACTTTCTGCCGTTGGAAACGTAAGAGCTGTTTGGAAAACAGCTGCTATGAATGGACAAAAAGGCTGGTACACATATACTGGTTTACGTTGCGTCAGTTTCCAGAGTTGAAGCGGCCTATGTATTGTTTATTTTTTTTCTCGCACGCTTTTCCCGCAGAAAATCTTTAGTGGATGACTGTTTCATTGGGCACTTCCCAGGCCTTGCCATTTGTATACCGGCGGCTCCGGATGTGCATGAGGGACTGGGCCAAATCCAAGCGTCAACCATGTACCCACAGACTATAGACAATAATGATGACAATGATGATGATAAAATCCTCGCTGAAGTCACCAGCCCCCCCCGCTACACCAGACTTCCAGCCCCCTCCTAAAAAGATTGGCTTGGACTTAGCCCTCTCCTCTGCACATCCGGGAGCCGCCGGTATATAAATGGTTGGCATCGTGTCCAATGCCTGGACTACCAGGAAAACGATCCTTGTTACTAAACATTTTGCGGATAAAAAGGTGCGGGAAGAAAATAATGATGATGATGATGATGATGGTGGTGGTGGTGGTGATGATGATGATGATGGTGGTGCTGGTGGTGGTGGTGGTGTCATCTCAGCAAGGTCTTCCGAAATCCCCAAAAAATGGTGATCAGGCAAATTTTCCAAATAAAATCGCAACCTTTCTTCCAACAACCCATGTTACATTCCGACTGTACAACTTCTTGTGCCTGAAATCAGTACCAAAGCCCCTGCGCCACCGGTTTCCGGGTTTCACTGAGTCACCAAAACGTGTAGGACCCACCGGCGTTCCATCCAACGTTTCGAATGTTCAATTTTTTAAACCTAGTGTTACAATGTACTACGAAAAACACTTTGTAACACGGCCTCTTCCATTGAATAAAATAATAGCGTTTTGGTTCGGACCATGGATGCCGAACTATGTAAATCGTTGTCTTTTTCCATTCCTAGAAACCATAAACAATAAGTTCGGGCATGGAAGATTGAGAGGTTAAATGCACAGTTTGGACACGCGAGGAACTGGCGAATACTCCGGAACATGCAATTTTCAACCAAAGGGTGCAGGCAGCAACAAACCCCGTGGCCAAATGCATTTGCACACATGTTGGATAAAATTTTGTGCAAGAAATCCATACCGGCCGTGCCGCCCACCGAATCTGACAGAAAACCCCTGGTCACTGCATGACCTTCAATGGACCTTCCATGTGCGGTGAGGCGGATGAAAATTTTCAATCGCGACCATGTGACTTCAGGCCCATTGCAAACATCCGTTTGTTGTATAAAAAAAAATTGCCTTCATGATTCGAAGTGCATGAAGCATTGCTGGAAACACATCAGCCAGAAGAACAACACCGCTTCCGAAAACACCGGCGGATGGATGAACCCTGGTTGAGCGCAACATTATTGTTGGACAAGGTTTGGAACAAACGAATTCCGGTTGTGCGTCTGGATCTGTCAAAAACTTTGGACAAGGTGAATTGGAATGTATTCTGGCTTGCGTTGCGTGATCGTGAATGAGCATTTCATTTGGATAAATAAATTCGGAGAAGTGCGCGGTTAACATGACAACACCTATCCTTTTCCCATCCCCCCGTAAACACGTTTTTGCCATTACCAAAGAGCGAAGAAAAAGAAAAAAACTGGAATATCGTCGACTGATGCGCATGGTTGCGGGCCCCCCTGCAAACACTAATTGGGCATCACCATGGCACGAAGTTTGATACGGGTGGAGAAACACACGACGAGTGCTTTCGGACTATGCTGGGCCGAAACATCGGTCTGCCATATGCACAGCGACCGTATGGAAATTTGCCGCTTATGTTGCACAGTGGTCCACGACACTACCTGGGCATCGTTAGATCAAGAGCATGTTGGCTCGGCAACAACAGCGGCGCAAACGCATTGGCCGCCCAAAATGTAGCTGGGATACTATGATTGCCCCTTGAAGAAGTTGAGTTGAGTTGAGCCTGTAGGCCCGCAGGCGGCCCGTCTCGGGCACAGGCTGAACGAAACGACATCTACGCTAAATATGTTCAGCACGGCTAGTGCCCCTTGAAGAACTTACTTTCATGGAAGATCGTTGCAGTTGATGTCGTGCAAAATGGACTTTACATTGACAACTGGCAAATACCAATCCGCCAGATTGAGGACAGTTGGACTTGCAAGTTTTTTTTTTCTCCTCCTCTCCCTTTTCAACCGCTATTCACGGAACTTTAACTCAAATCGCTTTGATAATTTTGGACCGGCGAGCTGTTTTTGACAACACTTGGAATGATTATGTCACACCGATCAGAAAAATTTGGGTCATCGTTGTGTACATTGCACTTTTCATTTCAATACCTCGCGTGTTGAACAGAAAACAAAATTACAAACGATAAGAAATTGGGAACCTAGCTTGGATGAGGATGGACGTCCGGCCAAACATCATCATGAAATACAACGGACGCTTGTTTTTTTCCCCCACGCGCCCTTATGACCGCAAAATGTTCGGTAGCAAGTACTGTTTTACTGGTCAGCCTCCGGGCACTGGACACGATGCCATTTATACCGGCGGCTCGAGGATGTGCAGAGGGCCAAGTCCAAGCCAGTCTCTTTAAGAGGGGGCCGGAGGGGGGGCTTCTGAATTCAGCGCGGATCTCACTGATGGAAGGGATGTTGCCTTCGCGCTTCCTACTTCAAGTGCGTCGTTCAGTGAGTTCGACCATTTTGTCGGACGCTGGGACACGTGGTGGCAAATACTCCCGGATTTCTTTGGCATTGCGGGCCTCGGATGGACTTCAAAGGCTCCGATTGCAAAGGCGTTTGGCACAAGACTGCGAGGAATTTCCCAGGTTCTCATTGCAGATTCGGACATTACATCGACAAGAGTTTCATGACGGAAATCATCAAGCTTGAAGACATTATTCCGGCATTCGGGACAATGGAAAAAATTTCCCGACTTCATGCAACAGTAGTCCGGCAAGTTGGCTTGTTGCAGGGTCGCTGCATTTCGCTTCTGACGATTTTCTCGACCAAGTTTTAAAATTTTTCAATGGAAACTGCACCCTCCACAGGTACCCATTACCTGGCGCGAACCTACTTTCGATATGTTGCCACAACATGGACGCGCGAGCGAGGGTTCCTGCTGAGTCCCGGGCCATTGGAAGCATCCGCCTTCAGTACGAGACATTAGCTTGTATGATACTAGGTCGTGTGGGGCCCCTCGTGGAAGCTGCTCAGCCGGAAGAACAACATGGATTTGGATCGAAACGCCGCATTGAAAAACATTTGGTAACTGCAAATTTAATCGTTGACAAATCTTGGAGATTGAACATGCCAATTTGGATTATCAGTTTGGAAATGCGCATTGGCCGTCACTTTGGCGAGCTTTATGTATCCGAACAGGGCATCCATGGTTTCGTTTTCACAAAATTGGCACAAAAATCAGACAGGGCAACTTGCCGGAACCAACGAAAGCAGCAGGTTATTTGATATTAAGGGGGGCGTGAAACAGAGGTGCGCATTAAGTTCTCGACTATTTTGTGCCGTATTGAAAATGGCTGCGGGCATGTGGCGCGGCAGGGTTGGTAGACTTGGACTTGACACACGTGTACTGGTTCCAAACAATCGACAAAATAAAGGTTGCGTGCAAAATATGGGTAACAGGCACCGACTGGGAAGTGGTGGACGCGTCACAATCAACTCTTAAGCACGTTTTTTTTCCCTCGCACCTTTTTCGCTACATGGGGAACAACACGGGCAAAAACCCAGCGCCCGGGTATGCTGCGTAGCAATGTGGAAAAAATCAGGGTTTCCGCCTTGGCTCCAGTTGGGGTGCTTCGCTCCAGCGTTGCAAAAATTTAGTGTGGTTTCGCCGAGAAGGCATGCTGCGAACGGGGTCATGGCTGCGTAGGCCAACATGGCAGACCAGCGTGCAGGGAGAGCGGCTGCAACATTTTGGAGGATGGCTTGCCTGTCGGGCTCTGGCTCGTGCTAAGTTGTTGATGAAGGCTGCGGCCTCTTCGCGCCACCCCCGAACTCGATTGCAAGCACCATGAAACGACAGCGTTGGTTGAAGTTTTTTTGCTTCTGCGGGCATCATGCAAAGCGGCTCCTGCAAACCCGCCCGCTCGGCCTCTGCGCTGGCCTTCTCGAGTGAGTGCTAAAACAAGTGTGGTGTCCACCGCCAGCCCGGCTCCATTCCATACAGGAAAGCCGTTCGCTACGGCTATGGCCGCGGCGGTCATCCTGTTGGTCGGTGGCTGGTATGTGAGGCCACACTGGTGGAGGATGCCAAGGTAGGCCATTTCGCCGAAATCTTATTTTTGTCCAAAAAAACACCGCAATTTCATAACCAAGAATAACACGACCCCAAAAACGGGTGGATGACGGTGGTAATGGTAGTGGTAGTGGTAGTGGTAGTGGTAGTGGTAGTGGTAGTGGTAGTGGTAGTGGTGGTCGTACTGGTAGTGGTAGTGGTAATGCTAGTGGTAGTGATACTGGTACTGGTACAGGTAGTGATGGTGGTAGTGGTGTGATAGTGGTACTAGTACTGGTACTGGTACTGGTTGCTGCTGCTGGTGCTGGTGCTGCTGGTGCTGCTGGTGCTGCTGGAGGTGCTGGTGGTGGTGGTGGTGGTGGTGGTGGTGGTGGTGGTGGTGGTGGTGGTGGTGGTGGTGGTGGTGGTGGTGGTGGTGGTGGTGGTNTGGTAGTGGTAGTGGTAGTGGTAGTGGTAGTGGTAGTGGTAGTGGTAGTGGTAGTGGTAGTGGTAGTGGTAGTGGTAGTGGTAGTGGTAGTGGTAGTGGTAGTGGTAGTGGTAGTGGTAGTGGTAGTGGTAGTGGTAGTGGTAGTGGTAGTGGTAGTGGTAGTGGTAGTGGTAGTGGTAGTGGTAGTGGTAGTGGTAGTGGTAGTGGTGGTGGTGGTGGTGGTGGTCGTGGTGGTGGTAGTGGTAGTGGTAGTGGTAGTGGTCGTGGTCGTGGTCGTGGTCGTGGTCGTGGTAGTCGTGGTAGTCGTAGTAGTAGTAGTAGTAGTAGTAGTAGTAGTAGTAGTCGTAGTGGTAGTAGTGGTAGTAGTAGTAGTAGTAGTCGTAGTGGTAGTAGTGGTAGTAGTAGTAGTAGTAGTCGTCGTAGTAATGGTAATGGTAATGGTAATTGTAATGGTAATGGTAATGGTAGTAGCATATGGATGCTTCAATATCTAGTGACTCTAGTGTATCTAAAAGCAAATAGAAATAGTACAGGAGCAAAAAGGTTCCTCGTGCAGCATTGTTGTATTGTGACATTTTAGCCTAACAGCAAGGACTTGTTGCAAGACAAATCCTCAGGACCCTTCCGTATATATTTTAGAAAATCTGATCCTTGTACAAAGCATTACAAAGCCACTACCCTGCATTGTACAGCTATTCCCTTACTCTTCCGAACAAGGTGTCCTTCCACAATTTTGCAGCGTCTTCTGATCCCGCATGCCATTTTGTAATTCTGTTTTGCTGCAATTGCACGGTTTTGCTTGCCACCTTTTTTTGTGTAAAGAAATCCTATTCTGTAATGGCCTGCCTGTGTGCTAGGGCTGCCTCTATGCCAGGGGTAAGCCAGACGAGCTTCTATTGGAATTGAAACTATATATCATTATCGAAAGATTCATTACGAAGGCTGGCTAATCTTTTTAGTTATTCCAGCCTCATGTTTCGTAAACGTTCGTGCATGAGCTGATAGACATTGTTCTCGAGCTCATCCTCCGGTTGGTCGCATTATTTTAGTGCCACGATGCTTTATAAGGACAAACGCATGCGTGTGAATCTCGCGTCTATATTGAAAGATGCACGCCGAGACATTCTCGCGTCTTAAAACCCCGTACGTCAGTGTGTAAGATTTGTTTGCTTCAGTACATTCCATGTTGTATTGTTTCTTGTTGCGTGTGTCGTCTCATTTTGCCAGAAAGGATTTCAATTTGCAAATTGTATGCCGAATAGTGGGCCAGCCCAACGACGAAATCGAAGCCGTAATCAAGGTTTTCGGCGGCAGTCTGCTAGTCGAAGAAAGCCTATTGAAGTGTGGCGCAACCACTGACTTCAAACCAGTTGCTGTACCCTGTGTTGTTCTGAAGCTCTGGCGACCAGTGGGCTTTACAGTTGAACCTGGACCCTTATATCGGTTGACTGTATCCGTTTTATTGACATGGGAGTCAAGCCACAAAAATGCCGTTGCATGCGAACAACTACACGACGGCGGTTGACCACACGATGTTGACCAGAAAGCCTTCAAGCAGCAGCAGCAAGAGCTTTCAATGCAAAACAGGTGGATTCCTCCAACTCCCAGGGTTCCATTGCAACCGAAAAAATTGCAAGTCTTTGACGGTTGACGCGTTCTCTAGTGGCATGGTTTCGCAGCAGGCGAAACGAAAGTATCTACCAAAAATGATCTGCATCAGATGTTTTCTGCTGCCGGCAAAAGGGATCGTATACTACCATGGCACGAAATTTTACATCTCTGGAATTGGGCGTTTTCGAGCATTGCATGGAGCAATCCAAACAAAGCCTGGGCTTTAGTCGGAACTTTGCGACTGCGACGATGTTGCAACTTGGCGTTCTTTTTTGCCCCTCACTGCCAGACGTGGATGCTACCCCATCATGAAAGGGTGGATATGTCTAAAGAGTCTAAAATATTCTAAAATGAAGTCGTTTCAGCCGTCACCGCCGTCCACATCATCCGCACACAAAAATTGACGCACGCAATGGCAAAAAATGGGTCTGTCTGTTGCATTGCTTCCGGAGCAGTCATTGGCGGATCAACGCTATCTGCAATGTTCCCATTCGAAAGAGCTCCATTATGGGAGGCTGCCACGAATCGTGCTTTATAGTCCTCGACGATTGCGTTCAGCTGGTCCGACCGAAGACATGCCATAGATAATTGTATAAAAGAACGCCCATACTATTTCAGTCGTCCAACAACATTCCTCTGCTTGCATTGAAACCTCCGGACGCTGGTTACCACCGGTTCTCAACATTAAATAGCGCTCATTCTGGGGGCACTACTGTCGGCAATCCATTTGGTGTCCATTATCATGGAGAGCTTCCAGGTTACTTTATCGTCTGCGTTGGTGCGGTTTCGGAACCTTCATGTTGGCAACATCCACGGGTAACTTTCCGAAGCTTTCCACAAAGTAACCGAGGCATAAAGCATTGGAACATGCTAACTTGATCTAACCTAACTTCATGGACGCCCACGTTGCGCAGACCAGTTTGAAAGTCGTTTGGAGGGTTACAAACGCAAACACCACTTTCCAACCGCGTTCGAAGGCGGGGGCTTTGTTCCCTATTTCCAAAACGACCGGAGGAAAAGAAAGTAACAGGTGCCCAATCGCCCAAATGACCACAGCTCAGCCTTTTTTTGGTCCCTTGCGTCGCAGCTCAGCAAAATGAGACCGCTTGAAGCGCTCTCAACCACTGCGTGCAGGTCACAAAGTCAGAGATTCACTTAGTAAAAGCAAAAAAGCTACTGTTGGTGGAAGAAATCTGGCAATCACCAGTTGAGGTTGGTAGTTTTATCCCATTATTGACAGGGTTGTAGCACCATCCCAGGTGGTTAGCCGGATTTCGTCCACCAACAGTATGTCTACAGAAATCACCCAATTCCCGTCCAGTTACCGGAAAACAGATATGGTATCCCATTCATGGAATTGGTAGCACCATCCGTTGGTTGACCTGCCTCGAAATCGCCAGTTTTCAAAGCTTGGCTCATACTGACGCTTGATGTCATTAGAATATCAAGGTCAGAAAAGAGTCCATCTCGACGAAGGAAAGCAAAGACGCAAGGCACAAAGAGTTTACTCTCAAAATGCAAGACTTTCAGCATCTACAGAGCAATTTCCAGCTAAAGACCCCACGAAAAAGCACAATGATGGCCAACATCTCATAACTTGTCTCCATGGATGGGCGTCCCAACACCAACTTCTGCTTGGAAAATGCCCTGGGCCGAGAAATGCCTTGCAGGTTGCCAATTCAAGGAGGGCAAAGTCCTTAAGATCTTTGCCCCAGCGACATTATTCACCTAGGAACCAAATACGAGTACGAAATGTATGAGCGGCCAGAAGGCATATTCTGTCTTGCCAGCCTGTGCTTCCACCATGTCTGCTTGATAAAATTCATCAAAGAATTTCAAGTAAAAACACTCGTGAATCTGGAAACTGGTAGAGCTCATCAAAATTAAATTAAAAGATTGAATGGATGAATAACAGATAGAATTTTGATAAAAATTGGATGATACTGCTTCATCTTGTCTGGCTTGAAGAGGCATGAAGGTCGAAGTCCGAAAGCAGACATGTGAGATACTGGGAACCCAGGACTCTGGTCTTCCAGGACAACACTATTCCTACACGTGCAGACTGAATTGGACAACTATTAGAGCTAGACATCCAGAGAATCACAGAACCTCGGTATCTCGTGGTATCTCAATGCACCGAAAACGTTCCGAACAGCGGAGAAGAAGGAAAAATTAAGCAAACTGCTTCAGGAGCCACCAAGTCCAGGACAAGTAAGATTGAGCTTTGCTACATGACAGTCTCTGCAACTTGACTCCTGCAGAGTTTGGGTTGAAGGCAAAGGTCAAGGGTGCAGCTTAGTCAATGACAAGATTGGACTCACACGCATCGAAATATTGAATAACTGACTAAATTATAATTGTCTGTGGCTAAAGCACAGTCTACAAATCTACCGAAAATATCTCCCTGCTGCATCTCAAATCTGAAAAAGGAGGACAATCGCGGTAACGTGTTCCTCTCTTGATGGCATTGTCGAACAGGTGTCTCTTGCCCACCTGAATTGCCCCGGGAAGAGCACGCTGAGTACATCGGGGTGTTTGTGGTATGGCTTGCAATATAGATTCATTGACAAGCCTAGTTCCAAGCTAAACACAGGAGTGTTGAACATTGCAATATCTTTTATTGCAGGTGTTTCAGACGCTCGAGAACCGGACAGTAGGATCCAGTTTGAGTGCTGTCCTCACCTTGCTTGCCCGGGCATTTTCTGGCTGCAAATGTGTCAAGAAAAGAAGACAGGCAAGACGTCATAGGGGACAAAGGAAGCCATAGAGCACACAAACACGAGAAGCACCAAATAATTGCGTGTAGCACCTTGTTCTCGCAAAATCTGGATCTTTAGAAACAAGTTGGCAAACCAGAACATGAAGGTAAGAGAAGGCTATACGGTGTGCTCAAGACGACAAGCGACTAGGTTGATGTGAGGTGGGAGACTAATGATAACAAAAATGGACTCAGACTAGGGCTGAACTGAGGTAAAAAGACACTTACCAAAAGAAGGAAAAGCATCAGAACCATCCTGCCCCAGCTTTAGCACGCGTTGCGGACAAGGATTGCAAGCCAGAACTACGTTTCTTCGGCATTAAATCCTTCCAAATTCACCTACCTTGGAACTCTTCCTTCTGTTCCTTTTTCGAAGACGATCCTCCACCCATAAAGCACGTCCAACAACACTTTTCCAAAACAGGTTTCTACAAAACCAGTTCTAAATTCTGAGTCTCGTCAATTTCAATGCCGAGGCTGGCACCAAAGTGCAGAAGCGAGCTATACTGGACTGAAAGCCAACAAGCGCTGAGGGAATGTTTGAGGCAACAAGAAAAGCAAGCAATCCGCCGACCCAAATCGGTCGATTTAAGTAGCAAGAATTTCATGGAAGATACAAAAATCCAGACGGCTTCCTTGGGGGGGCTGTCAAAAAAAAACGGACACTTTCCGAAAACCCAAAATACCGAATCCAAAATCAAAAATCCGAAATCCACAATCAAAAATACAAAATCCTGATATCCTAAATCCTAAATCCAAACTCCTGGATCCTGAACCTGAATCCTAAATCCAAAATGCAAAGTCCAAACCTCCATGTTTGGATTTTGGAAACTCTTATGTAAGAAAAGGACTGACGCCAAGTAAAGCAGGCAAAAATTGGCAACACTCCAAACCCTCAAGCAAATAATACCGCACGCATGCGTGAGGTACCTCGGCCCAAATAAAAATCAGCAAGAACAAACAG